>CAUYSK010088633.1:0-22309 GCA_963575035.1 Avahi laniger | reverse complement strand
CGCCCTTGCTCAGGCTGGTTTCGAACTCCTGAGCTCAAACAGTCAGCCCGCCTCGGCCTCCCAGAGTGCTAGGATTACAGGCGTGAGCCACTGCACCCAGCCAAAGCTGCTAAGTCTCAATAATTGTTACAGCAGCAATGGAAACTCATAGTCATTTACAAAAATTATGTATTTAGCTCCTGGAGAACAGGGCAGTTAGCCCCTAGGAGACATAATAGATTATTTATCCTTTTCCAAGGAATGTTACAGGTAAATGAATGAATGAACGAGGATGAAGGACGGTGACGATGATCTCCGTAGCCTTCCCTACCCATGTAGCTATGTGGTGGCCATGAACTGAATACACAAAACATTCATCCAGTCCCCAAGGAATGAGAGGTGACTGTATGAAGCTAAAACAAAACTGAACGCCTGCTGAAATCACAATAGGAAATAGCTGTGGGAACTCACAGCCACAGCCTCACAGTGAGGGCCACACACATCTCTTGTTAAACCTAACAGCCGCCAGCTTCTTCTGTGCAGTCCAGAATTTTCCTCCAGACCTTTGGTTTCATTTGACCTACCTAACATTCAGAGATGGCTGTTGGTATCCTTATTGCTAAGTACACGAACGTTTGAGCCAGCGCGCTGAAGGGTGGGACACATCCGTAATGCGGCGTGCAGATTTATAGGATTCTTATGTTTGTAGCCTTTGTGTTCCCCAAAGTACAAGCCTACCCGAACACCCTGAGCTTATGGAATAATGCTTCAGGCAAGAGGGGACAGGCAGGCAGACAGGGAGGAAGGCAGAGACGGAGGAAGAAAAGGAGATACGGGGGCAGCATAGTTTTCCTTTTTATTAATAAAAACACTTGAACTCTAAGGATGTAAGTCCTTAGTGACAAGGAATTGAGGTTGCCTCATAAAAGATGATGACAAATTTGCTTTGTAAAATGGATAAAAGATTTTAAAATACTCTCTACTGCTCTCTACTGGAAATCCGAGAACGTTAGTAAAGAATGGGCAAGAGAAATGATACTGCTTTTGGTAAAAGTGGTTTTGCCTAAGACAAAATCACTTACACTCAGGATAATAGCCTACCTTGTAAAATTTTATCAATTAAATGACAATCTCAGTGTGTCGGTGTCCAGAGTCCTCAGGCGGTGGAGGGGTCCCCTGCTTAGGATCTGGACTTGGCTAGAGTTTGAACCCTGACCCATGAACTGCGTGGCCTTAGGCATCTAACCTCCCTAAATTTTAGTTCTCGATTCTACAACTCACAGATAACACTAACACGTGTTGGCTGCTCACTCCAGGTCGGGCAGGGTTCTAAGGACTTTATGTATGTTAGTTCCTGCAGCACCCTAGGAGGAAAGTCTTCATTTTCCTTAGGAAGATACTAGTCAGAGTACACACGTGTACACAGCCAGCGGGGGCAGCTGTATTAGGCAGGACTCTCCAGAGAAACAAAAACAAAAGAATGGGTGTATATTTACATATACGTGCATATATACATATATAATACGTTACATATTATATATTTTCAGGCTGTTGACAAGAGAGTTGGAGAATTTCTTGTTGGTGTCAACAGAAAAGAACCCAAACTCTGTAAAATAATTTAAAGAGGTTTATTCTTAGCCAACCATGAGTGACCATTGCCCAGAGAACCACGCCCAAGAAGTCTTGAGCAGTGGACTCACTGTGGCTGGGTCACAGTTTGGTTTTATACATTTCAGGGAGACAGGGGTTACAGGTAAAGTCATAAATCAATACATGGGAGGCAGACATTGCTTTGGCCCGAAAACGTGGGCCATTTCCAAACAGGGGCTTACAGGTTATAGGTGGGTTGAAAGATTCTTTGGCTTGTAATTGGTTAAGTACATGAAGCTTTGTCTAGAGGCTTGGAATGTTTCAACATAAGGAGCTGTTAATCAGAGACAAGCCATCGGACATAGATTTATTGTGTAAATTGAGGACCTGCAGGTGTGTCTTGCATAGCCTTAGGCCTGCTAATGGGTTACAAAGGATGTCCCCAAGAAGGAGGGGTGCGTGATGAGGCCTGTCTGACCTCCCTCCTCCTGGCAGGCAGTTTAGTTTTAGGATAAACTGAATTCAGTCAGCGGGGGGGCTTAAGATTTTATTTCCATTCACACTCTGGACCCCAGCTGGGTGTCCAGCAATTCAATTCTGCCGCTGTCTACTCGAGTCAGCGCAGACCCCACAGGTTAGGGGCTCAGCGCCACAAAACTGCCCCCCACCTCAGATGCCAATCACAAGACCTGGGCCTCCGTTCTGCTGACTGACTGGCTAGGAATCGGGGTTCCTCTTCGATTTGATAACTTGCTGGAATGCCTCACAGAATTCAGGAAAGTGCTTTAGTTTCTATTGCCTGTTTATCTTAAAGGCTACAACTCAGTAACAGCCAGAGGGAAGAGGTTCGCAGGGCAGGCGTGGGTGTGAAGGGTGCAGGGCCCCACGCCCTCTCTGGGGGCACCACCCCGGCAATTTCACCAGCACAGAAGCTCCACAGCCCCGTGGCTTAGGGTTTGCATGGTGGTCCCTTGAGTAGGAATGACTGATTAAGTCACTGGCCACTGGGGCTTGACTCAATCCTGACCCGCTCTCTCCCACCAGAGATGGGGCTGAATGTTCCAACCCTCTAGTCACAAGGTGGGTTCCCCGGGCAGCCAGCCCCACCCAGCAGCCGTCTGGGGCCCACCGAGGTCGCCTCATTAGCATAAACGCTAGAGTGGTTGAATAGGGCCTGTCTTGAATAACAAAAGACACTCCTCCCACCAGGGTCACTCAGGAAACTCCAAGGATTGCAGCCGCTCTGGGTCAGAAACCTCGAGAGGACCTGACAGTTCCCGCGTCACCCTTTCCCAGTCCCTACCCCGCATTAACACACTACTCACAAGCTTACGTGTTTCGTGTGCTGTTTCTTACACGTCATCCTCCTCCGGAATGGAGGAGCTGGGATCTTTCTGCTTTGCTCAGTTACCCTCAACACCTAGGATGGTGCCCAGCACGCAGGGGGTATTTAATAGTTGTTGAATGAATGAATGAAAAGGTGACACTGCGAGATCTGCTCAGGACATTTATCCAGCGAAAAGGCAACCCTGGCCGGGTGCGACTCACGCCTGTCATCCCAGTACTCTGAGAGGCCAAGGGAGGAGGATCCCTAGAGGCCAGGAGTTTGAGACCAGCCTCAGCAAGAGTGAAATCTCATCTCTACTAAAGATAGAACAATTAGCCAGGTGTGGTGGCTCACACCTGTAGCCCCAGCTACTCGGGAGGCTGAGGCAGGAGGATCCCTTGAGCCCAGGAGTCTGAAGTTGCTGTGAGCTATGATGACACCACTGCACTCCAGCCCGGGTGACAGAATGAGATTCTGTATGAAACAAAATGAAGCAAGACAAGGAAACAGTACTTTCTCTCAAACAAAACAAAACAAAACAAAAAATTAGCTGGGCATGGTGACCCGCGCCTGTAGTTCTGTTAGGCAGGGACAAATCTGCAGGTGGCAGATACAGGCCAGGAGGGTGGTTCCCAGCTACTCCAGAGGCTGAGGAAGGAGGATCCCTTGAACCCAGGAGTCTGAGGTTACAGTGAGCAATGATGACACCACTGCCCTCCAGCCTGAGTGACAGAGCTAGACCTTGTCTCAAAAAAGATTTTTTTTAGGTAAACCTTATTACTGCAGCGGGTGAGTTACAGCAAACTGCAAGTTCATGAACTTCACAGTCTTCGTTTTGAGAATGAGTGAATGGGTCAGATCGCCAACAGCTTGATTTCAATGCATGCTCACCCTGTGCTACGTGGGCCTCTGACTTATTCGGCCTCACGGCACCCCTGGGAGAAGGCCCCGTTGGTATCACTTGTGGGAAGCCTTCAGGAGAAGATTTTTTTGTTGTTGTTTTTTTGTTACAGAGTCTCACCCTGTTGCCCGGGCTAGAGTGCCATGGCTTCAGCCTCGCTCACAGCAACCTCAAACTCCTGGGCTCAAGTGATCCTCCTGCCTCAGCCTCCCGAGTAGCTAGGACTACAGGCATGCACCACCATGCCCAGCTAATTTTTTTCTATATATATATATTTAGTTGTCCAGATAATTTCTTTCTATTTTTAGTAGAGATGGGGTCTCACTCTTGCTCAGGCTGCTCTCGAACTGCTGACCTTGAGCGATCCACACGTCTTGGCCTCCCAGAGTGCTAGGATTACAGGCATGAGCCACCACGCCCGGCTCAGCAGAAGGTTTTGAACAGCTCACCAGGGTGACACTTTCAGTCAGCAGCAGAGTTTGGATTCAAACCCAGCAAGGTTCCTATCTTTTTAAAAATTCTGTGATTCTAAATTAATTTCTTTTTAGTGCACTTAATGAAATAGTAAGGAAAAAGAATTTTAAATCCATTCAAATTCATGGCCCTAAAGAAATGAGAATTATCGTCAGTTGACCGTAGGAGTGTTTATTCTGTTCATAAATTGAAGTCTGGGTTAGAACTCATTTCTGTCTTCTCTAGACCCTGCATACGGAATGTAAATTTAAGTGAGTATGAAGCTTTATTGGGATTGGAAATGAGTAGCCGTGTTTAAATCATCATTATGCTAGATTTAGAAATAGGCTACCCTAGGCTGGGTGTGGTGGCTCACGCCTGTAATCCTAGCACTCTGAGAGGCTGAGGCGGGTGGATCGTTTGAGCTCATGAGTTCGAGACCAGTCTGAGCAAGAGCGAGATCCCGTCTCTACCAAAAATAGAAAAATTAGCCAGGCATCATGGCGTGCTCCTGTAGCCCCAGCTACTCAGGAGGCTGAGGCAGGAGGATAGCTTGAGCCCAGGAGTTTGAGGTTGCTGTGAGCTAGGCTGATGCCACGGCACTCTAGCCTGGGCAACAGAGTGAGACTCTGTCTCAAAAAAAAAGAAATAGGCTACCCTTTTAAAGATGGGGCTGAATACATTACTTGGAAATAGCTTTCAAAATACGATGTTACATGCTTGTGTTAGTTTCCTGTGGCCACTGTCACAAACTTAGTGGCTTGAAGCAATACAAATGTATTATCTTACAGTTGTGGGGGTCAGAGGTCAGGCAGGGGTATCAAAGAACTAAAAGCAGAGCTGGGTTCTCCCCTGGAGGTGCTAGGGGAGAATCCGTTCCCTTCCCTTTTCCAGCCATTGCAGGCGTCCGCATTCTCTGGCTCAGGGCCCCACCCTCCCTCTGCAGAGCCAGCAACGTGGTGTCCTTAGGACCCTTCTGCAACATCACATCTTCTTCTCTGGCCACAGCCAGAAACAGGCTCCACTTTTAAGGATTCATGATTAGATGGAGTCCACACGGATAATCCAGGATGATCTCCCCATCTGAAAATCCAAACCCTTAATCACATCTGCAAACTCTTGCCACGTTGGTGCCAACTCACAGGTTCCAGGGCCCAGGGTGGGGCATCTTGGGAGCTGGTATTCTGCCAAGTCCACACACCCTGGCTTATTTCTCAGGGACTTACGCAATGTGTCCACCCGTGTATGTGAATGAAAGGAGACTGGGCGATATTCACACATCATGACTGGCGTTTTAGAATTGCTGAAAAAAATTAATTGATCCTTGTGTATGCACCTCTAGAAAACTTTTTATTAAAAAAATTAATTATGGTAAGATGGCTCTCATGCATTGGGTTCCCACCAAAACCCAACTCAGCATGAACAGTGAAATGAAAACTCAAGTGTAAGTGATCAGAAATTGCTAACTAATCCGTAACCGTAGACTTTGTGTGACCGAAAGTTCGACACCTGTCTCCGAGGCCTCATCAGAAGAAGGAGGACAAGTGGATTGAGAAAAAGGCAAGTGAACTTTATTAATTTGCCAGCAAATGAGAATGGCAGATCTCATCTCGAAGTAGCACTGAGCTCTCTAGAAGCAGAAATACAGAGCTTTTAAAAGGAGTAAAAAGAGACAAGAGGCAAAACATTTCACCCTTTTTCAGGCCAATCCCTCTGCTATGTATTTACTTTAACCAATCAAATATTTTCTATTTATTTAACATGGAATTTAGAAATTAAAACCACAGTGTGACACCATTTTCCCAACTTTTAGGGAAAACAGAAGTAGACAATACACACCCCTTTTGACCTAGCAACTTCTCTTTAGGAATCTAAAGTTCAATTAAGTAAAAGCCCCAGTGTGCAAAAATATATATGTTTAAGGATATTAACTGCTGCATTCAGTGGGAAAATAAACTAAAAAATCTTGAATGTCCACTAGCAGCGGAAGGTTCAAATAATTGGGCTTCATCGGAGCAGAGCCTACTCTGCAAGGCAGACAGTGACACAGGAGCACCCGCTAGAGCCCCCACTGTACCCTCCTCCATCCCAGCGAGGTCACACACCTGCCAGTCACCAGGCAACCTTAGCCTCGCGTCCCACTTCTAAGCCATTCTACCAAAGTATGCGATAAATTAATGCATATATTTTTTAAACTCTGTGTTATAGGTTGAATTGTGTCACCCAAAATGTTATGTTTTCTCCAACCCCCTGTACCTGTGAATGTGACCTTTTGGAAATGGGGTCTTTGCAGACATGGTCAAGCTAAGACGAGGTGTTGAGAGTGTACCCTAGCTCAGTGACTGGCGCCCTTGCAAGGAGAGGACAGACCCAGAGACAGAGACACGTCACAGTCGCAGGTGACGTGAAGACACACAGGGAGACAACGGCCATGTGTCTGCAGTTACGTGGCCACAAGCTGAGCAGCACCAAAGGCTGCCCACACACCAAGAGCCATGAGAAAGGCAGGGAGAAGGTTCTCCCCAGGAGCCTTCGGGGAGGACACCGCCCTGCTGCACCTTGGTTTTGGGTTTCTCACCACGAGAACTCTGAGAGAATAAATTTTTGTTATTTTAAGGTAACCAGTTTGTGGGATTTTGTTATTGCAGCCCTGGGAAACCAATTACACCCTGAAATTATCTTATAAGTAGCAGTTATGTTGCACTGGCTACTGGTATGTCTTAGAAGAGTCAATTTGCTAAAAGCAAGTTTTTAAAATGTACCGCAATTTTTGAAACCCTAAAAAAAATTGAGAATTTAAATATATGCATTTAAATATATATTAGAAAATTTAATATATATCTTTTAAAAATCTTATCTCTATGAAGTGCCCCAGGTATCTCTCAACCCCTGAGAAGTCCTGATGTATTCTTATGTTTTTCTATGTTACTTTCTACCTTCCTTTCTTAGACCAGATTCTCCTAAAATGACATAGGACACCGGATGAAAGTTTCTTTCACAGAGAGTGTCTGTCCTATCGTGGACTACCAACAATCTGCTTTTAAAATCCCTCCTGCTGAAAGACGCAGCCGTTGTTCCTAACAGGGGAGGCTGTCTTACTCCACTCTGGCTGCTATAAAATACCATAAACTGGGCAGCTCATAAACAACAGAAATTTACTCCTCACAGTTCTAGAGGCTGGGGAGTCCAAGATCAAGGTGTGGCAGATTCAGCATCTGGTGAGGACTCGCTTCCCGGTTCACAGATGGCACCTTCTTGCTGTGTCCTCATATGGGGGAAGAGACTAGGGACCTCTCCGGGGTCCCTTTTATAAGGACACTAATATCGTTCATGAAGGCTCCACCTCCATTGTCAACTACGGTGAGAAGGTATCTGATTTGCCAATCCTGGCCAGGCACGTAGCCACATGTGTGGGAAAGGCAGGCGGCCAGGCTACCCGAGGGGAGACCGAGTAGCAAACAGAGCATTTACGGGTTACATCTTGCAGAAGAGAAGGTAGGTTTGGACAGTGGACGAGAGGCTTTAAAAGTTGGAGTAAAGGTTTCAACCCTACATGTAGTGAGTCATGTATAGCTTTTGGTATAGTGTATGTTTGTTCCTATTAAGGATATATTTTCCTTGATTTAATAACCAGGGACCATTTGGGGTGGCCCCAGCTTCTAGCAAAGAACGCTTTTCTTCAGGGGAATAATTCCTGGAGTCCTGAGAGAGCGCTATCGTCTGCTTGGCGGGAGTGGGAGGATTTCATAAAGTTGCTCTTTAGGTCTCTTGATCTGCTAAGTTATTGCCTATTCTGATGGGGTCATGGCCCTATCGGTGTCATCTGTGATGTATCACCCCCACCGCCTTTGGTAAGCGAGCCGCTTGCAAGAGCTTAAGAATAAGAGGCGCATTGATTACTGGGGAGCCCTTTGTGGTGAGGAAACCTCACTCTTCCCACATCTATATAAATGTTGACTATTGCATTCTCTGAGAGTGTCAGTGCCCTCACTAGGGCCACTAACTCAGCCTTTTGAGGATGCTCCTATGGGTAGTGAGCTACTTTCAATGTTTTCTTGGGATGCCATAGCATACCTGACCCTCTTCCATTTCTCATGTATGCAGGAGTGCCATCTATGAGCCACGTGTAAGTGGAATTAGGTATGGGTTGTTGGGAGATATTAAGAAAATGCAGAGGCCAGGCCCGGTGGCTCACCCCTGTAATCCTAGTACTCTGGGAGGCGGAAGCAGGCGGATCATTTGAGCTCAGGAGTTCGAGACCAGCCTGAGCAAGAGCAAGACCCCCGTCTCTATTAAAAAACAAAAAAAAAGAAATTAACTGGACAACTAAAAATATATAGAAAAAATTAGCCGGGCATGGTGGCGCATGCCTGTAGTCCCAGCTACTCAGGAGGCTGGAGGATGGCTCAGCCCAGAAGTTTGAGGTTGCTGTGAGCCAGGCTGAGGCCAGGGCACTCTACTCAGGGCAGCAGAGTGACACTCTGCATGCACGTATAAAGGAATGAATGAACGAATGAATGTATCTGGATAGGGGAATTGTACGTGGCAATCGAGGGGGTTGAAACGTCCGTGTTCGGGCCACTGGGATTCTCTAACTTACGTTGTGGCCAGGCCGCATTACAGTAAAAGACAAGCCGTTTTGGCTGGACCTCATCAGCCAGATCCAGTGATTTCAGATTTCGGAGTAGGCACCAAAAGGGGGTAGTTTTGGGAGGTGTGGGCTGAGAGCTCCCCGCATTCCTGGAAAGGGTAGGGGGTCCCACGGAGCCAATTCCGCACACTCCTGGGGTCCCCGAGACAAGGGAGTGGCACGGGCGCCCCTGAGTCCAGCGGGGTCCCGGAGCCACCGGAGGACTTTCCACTCGGGAACGCGAGGGTCCTATCCGATTTCTTCGTCTACCCCACGTCTGCCGCACGTTTTCAAGTTCCGCCCCAGAGCAGCCCACAGGTGCAGGGACCCAAGCCGAAGGCCCGGTTTTATGTTTCTGCTCCGAGGACCCTGACTTCCCAGGGCCCGGCCAGGCACTTCCCGACCGTGAGGTGACAGGGCCAGCGCCCCGTCCGCACGCCCGGGGCCCGCCGCCCCCTCACCTGCACCCCTACCCCGCCCGCCGCCCCGGCTGCAGGACGCGCCCAGGCGGCGACCCCCAGGCGCGGAGGCGGGGCCGGCTCTGGGACCCTTCGGCAGGTGCCGACCCCGGCTTGCGGACCCGGCTGTGGAGACACGGGGACGCAGACTGGACGCGGGAGGCCCCGCTTACGGCTCGTTCATTCGTTCGTTCATTCATTCATTCCTCCCGCGCACACGCCCGCGCCTCCCTCAGCTCGGGCCGCCGCCCACGACAGAGCCTGCGCAGTACCCGCCCAGGCCAGGCCCCGCCTCTGGCGCGGAAGGAAGCAGAGCCGCTCCCGCCCGGGCGAGCTAGCCGGGCGCCCGCCCATCCGCCGGCGCATGCGCGCCCTGGAGCCCGCCCTCAGACCCGGCGCACGTGGCTCCGCGGGCCGGCGTGCGTGCGCGCGCCCGGCTCGCCCTCCCACGTGGCCCGCGGCACCGCCCGCCCGGACCAACGCGCAGGGCCGACGGGTGCGGCCGCCCGAGTCAGGCTGAGTGCGTGCACGTGCGCGCGGGCCACGTGGGCGGGCGCCGCACCGTGGCCACGCCCTACATCGGCCCCGCCCCGCGTCGGCCTCGCCCTGCGCGCGCGCCGGCGTCGGCTGCGTCTCCGGCGTTTGAATTGCGCTTCCGCCATCTTCCCAGCCTCAGTCGGACGGGCGCGGAGACGCTTCTGGAAGGTAGTGGCTGCCGCTGGCCGGGCCGGCCGGGGGCGGCGGGCCGGTGGCGGCGGGCGCGGGGCGCGGGGGGCCCGGGCGGGGCGGCGGCCGGCCGGGGGCGGCCGGGGGGCGGCGGCGAGCCGGGCGGGGGCCGAGGCGGGCCTGGGTCGGGCGTCCTCCTTGCGGCTCTGCCATCCCGCCGCGCCCGGCCTCGGCCTTCGGCCCCGGGTCCGCCCGGCCCCGCCGCCCGCGTCCGCCGCCGCCGGACTCCCGGCCCACCCGGCCCACCCTGCCCTGCCCGCGCCCGGCCGCCGCCATGGCGCCGCGGCGGGCGGCCTTTGTGGGGCGGGCACGTGGGGCGCGGGGGGCGCGGGCAGGGCCGCCATGTGGCCCGCGGCCTGCTCGGCCCGCCTGCAGCGCTCTCTCCTCCGCAGGAACGCCGCGATGGCCGCCCAGGGAGAGCCGCAGGTCCAGTTCAAAGTAGGTGGCCTGGCGGGGCCGCGGATCGCGGGGTGGGAGGGGGCGCAGCGAGGCCCGGGCCCAGGGCATCCACGAGGTGTAGCCGGGCCCCGGTCCCGCTCTTTGTTTTCGGGGCGCCCCTTGGGGGTTTAAAGTTCTGCGCCGCGAGGGAAATGGTTGTGCGGAGCCCTTGCACAGCTCGTAATTGGGGGGAGGGTCCTGAGATGCGGAGTGTTTCGGGTGTGTTTCCAAAATTTGTCGTCCGGCAGCTCGTATTGGTTGGCGACGGTGGTACTGGAAAGACCACGTTCGTGAAACGTCATCTGACTGGCGAATTCGAGAAGAAGTATGTAGGTACGTGGGGGAAAGCCGCGCGTGGAAACTCGCGTGGAACGCACGAGTTCGCCCCCACTGATGGGGCGTGCTTCCGTTTCAGCCACCTTGGGTGTGGAGGTCCACCCCCTCGTGTTCCACACCAACAGAGGACCCATCAAGTTCAACGTATGGGACACGGCCGGCCAGGAGAAGTTCGGGGGGCTGAGAGACGGCTATTACATCCAAGGTGCGCCCTCGTTTTGGGTGGATTCGGACTAGACTCCAACGTCGTGTAAACATCACCAGGCCTGTTCTAGCAGGCGGCTTAGTGGTCACTGTCACGGAAATGCTGCATTCAGGGAGCTGATCGCCATTTGGATGGAGGAGGAGAAAATGTTATGAAAGTTGCTCGTGTCATTTGGTCGCATGTTGGCCATGGTTGTGGAAACACTAAATGGCTTACACTGGGACTTAGAGGTCTTATAATTCAAAACAGTAATAATAATGTTAGAGCTGGTGGTGCAATTTCAGTATTTGGAAATTTAGGTTTAGGGATGTATATTTTGGTGGTGCTAGGTGAGTAAATGCTTTCATCAGATACTAAATCAGAAGAAGTAGCTGGTCTCTATCTTACAGAGGATATATACGAGCCCAGCTGATTCCTTATTGTTTGTAGGAAGTTTCACACAATGTTTTTTTCAGAAGGCTTGATAGAAAAATTACGAAGAAATAAATATTGCACGTAAAGATGAATAAAGTTATCTTCTGGAGTCTCACTGTCTTAATGAAAAAGTATTGGGGACCCTTCTTTTTGCATTCATTGAGCATAGACAAATAAAATAATTTTTACCTCCCCAGATTTTTTAATCGGAAAGTTGTGTTATGCTGTACGTATTCTGTGGTGAGTTGCCTAGTTATAGCGTAGCTATTCCTGCAGGTCAACGTAGGCTTGATCTGGGTTTTTTAAAATAGAGGTGTACTCCTTAGTATATTCAGCCTTTTAAAGATCTGTTAAAGAATGTATTTCCAGGCCTCACCCTCAGAATATGGGAGGCGGATTCTCTGGAATCGCAATTTATCATTAAAATACCTTAGATGCTTTTGGGGGATGAGGTGTGTTAATGAAGTATTTCAGGGGAAGAGATTTGATAGGGTAAGCTGGTTTTCCAAGCTCTGTTTTGACAAGAAATTGTGAGCTATGTTGTGTATTACAGTAATTCAACATTGAGAGTTGGAATAGACCATGAGACCCTGGGGGAGAGCTCTAGGTGACCTGGAGTGAGGTCTGAGACTAATTGAGTCCTCGCTCTTGGTTCATCCATTGTTCGTCCCTGTTGTGATCTCCTAGGTTTGTACTGATTACCGTATATTTTATTTTCAGCCCAGTGTGCCATTATAATGTTTGATGTAACATCAAGAGTTACTTACAAGAACGTGCCTAACTGGCATAGAGATCTGGTACGAGTATGTGAGAACATCCCCATTGTGTTGTGTGGCAACAAAGTGGATATTAAGGACAGGAAAGTGAAGGCAAAATCAATTGTCTTCCACCGAAAGAAGAATCTTCAGGTATGTTAAAAATTAAAGCTTCTTATTTACTTAATTATGATTCTTAGAGAAGATGATACAGATAGATAGGACCGTGAAGTTTATTGATCCTTTGTATGTATGGATTGAAAGAATTTTATCTTTCAGCTTGGAATGTCTTTAGAATAATCATTATTTTATTAACGGATTGATTTTACTTTTTTTTTCTAAACAGTACTACGACATTTCTGCCAAAAGTAACTACAACTTTGAAAAGCCCTTCCTCTGGCTTGCTAGGAAGCTCATCGGAGACCCTAACTTGGAGTTTGTTGCCATGCCTGCTCTTGCCCCTCCAGAGGTTGTCATGGACCCGGCTTTGGCCGCGCAGTATGAGCACGACTTAGAGGTACCACGTCCACTTTGCTGCTAAGGGGTTGGATTTGGCTTGTTCTCTTGCTGTGGTTTTAATCTGGAATGTCACCATTTTTCATCTTTCTCCAGGTCGCTCAGACAACTGCTCTACCGGATGAGGATGACGACCTGTGAGAATGAAGCTGGAGCCCAGCGTCAGAAGTCTAGTTTTATAGGCTGTCCTGTGATGTCAGCGGTGCGGCGTGTGTGCCACTTTATTATCTAGCTAAGCGGAACATGTGCTTCATCTGTGGGATGCTGAAGGAGATGAATGGGCTTCGGAGTGAATGGCAGTTTAAAAAATACCTTCATTGTTTGGACCTGCATATTTAGCTGTTTTGGAACGCAGTTGATTCCTTGAATTTCAAATATAAGACTGCTACAGTCACATCACAATATTCAGTGGTGAAATCCTGTTTGTTAACTGTCCTTCCCATTCCTTTTCGTTTAGAATCAGAATAAAGTTGTATTTCAAATATCTAAGCAAGTGAGCGCTCATCCCTTGTTTATAAACATATTAAAACCACTAAAATAGGGAAGTTTAAGCCACGTCAAAATTTGCTGACTTCACATAATTTGAAATCTATTAGGTAAATTTCTCCCCCTAGGTCTACTTTTTATTTTTTTGTACGTTGAATCAGGTCACAAACTGGATATGACGGGCCAACAAGAGTATCTATTTAGGAGTTAAGTGGTGTAAATATTGTTAGTGCTGTTAAGCTGAAATAATGTCTACCCCACCTTCATTTTGGCTGCGTAGCCTTACCTAAGGAAGAACTTGCTTAAAGTGTGTGACCTGTCAAAAATACGTTAAGAGTTGTGCTGTATTATGGCAAAGGTGACCGTGTTTTAATGTAGAATTTCAGATCCCGGGTGGAACCCCAGGTGATGGCAGGAGCTCGAGGGAATTCTTGACTGTTAAAGATGAGTGTAAATTTTGCACTTTGGTTTAATGTTAGATGTTTAGTGTGAAGTTGATACTCTGGGGAGATGTTTCATGTTTCCTGCTGCTTTCAAGTGCTCCCAAGCTTTAAAGATGTCTTAAAGATTGAGGATTTAAGCAGAGCACACAGCTTTTGACCATTATTTTTTTCAAGAGAGGTTCGTGTGGGCAGCGCAAGCCGAGGGCGAGGCCTCCTGCAGCAGCGATACGGGCTTCTCAGGGGAGCCAGGCTCGGCTTTTTACCGGGTTAAGTCTTCAGCCCCACATTTAAAGTGAGTTAGATCTGTTTTGCTTAAGGGGTTTGATCCCATCAACACCACTGTAGCAGTTAGAATCTTAAAAATAGCTACTTTTCTCACAAGTACTATAGTCCAGTTTACCAAAGCTTTCTTTAGTTGTCAGATACTTGCCTACCTTAGAAGGTAAAGAAAAGTTCAAATATATGGAAAATGAAATAAGGGTGAATTGAATGCAATTATGTATAAACCGGCATCAGTTGCTTAAAAATCTGAATTGCTGTATGTGCTGTGCTATGTTCAGAACCAGGTTTTAACAGCGTGTGTGAGATGTGAAGCTTTTTCCCCGTAATTGGGATGAAACCTTTCCTTCAGACTTTGAATTTAAGGTGTATGTGTTGTTTGTAATCTCATGTCGAATGCAAGTATAGTGTTGATCTCAATCTTACATGTAACAGTTAAAATTTGGAAGCTACTTACCTGTTTAATGTGGGGTGGGAGAGAATTTACAAGTCACTCATTGGAAGAATGATTGTTGCAAAATATATTGCTTCTACTTTGCCTGGATTTTCTGAATCATCTCTAGTATTTGCTGTAGGAAATACCAAATAGCAGAGATTATCATTTTTTGGGAGGGAGGTACACTTCTATCCAGTTTTGTACATATGGGAAAACTTTGCTCTCATTTTTTTGAAATCTGGTATCTAATGGAGGAAGCTTCAAAAGAAAGCTTCATATTGAACAGTTACTGCGAACTGGTAATCGCTTATTAGAGCAGGATGGTGAAAAAGAGCAGAGTCAATGTGGTTTGCACACAAAACGTGAAGCCTGGGAAGGTGGGTAGGGGTAAAATGTTTTTGAAGAGGTTTCATTTGGTGCCAGAGACAAGTTTTAAACCAAGGAGTTTTTTGTTTTTTTTTTTTTTTGAGACAGTCTCACTCTCTTGCCTGGGCTAGAGTGCCATGGCGTCAGCCTAGCTCACAGCAACCTCAAACTCCTGGGCTCAAACAATCCTACTGCCTCAGCCTCCCAAGTAGCTGGAACTATAGGCACACGCCACCATGCCCGGCTAATTTTTTCTCTATAATTTTAGTTGTCCGATTAATTTCTTTGTATTTTTAGTAGAGATGGGGGTCTCACTCTTGCTCAGGCTGGTCTCGAACTCCTGAGCTCAAACAATCCGCCCGCCTCGGCCTCCCAGAGAGCTAGGATTACAGGCGTGAGCCACCGCGCCCGGCCGCAAGGAGTTTTTAATCATGCCAGTCTTAATGTCTAGGATAGGAAGGGTCAGAGACTTCCGAAAATACATTAAACTTCAAAAGAGGACTGGTAACTTAGCTGACCACCTGAAATAACGTTAGGGAATTTTTCATTTCTTTTGTAAAAACGGATGAGGAACACAAAGATGTGTTGGGCAGATGGGATGAGGGTCAGGTTTTACTTGTGCTTGTGGCGTTGTGCTTTTGGGCAATGCCTTCAGCCACGCTGGGGCTGCAGGTGTCCTGCCCACCAAGTAACTTGAGACTAAAGTCTCCACTTGTGGGAGGCAGGACCTGTGCTAGGATGTCATTATTCATAAGAAATCATTCTAGCACCTTCCAACCTTCAAGTGTGAAGTCCTGTCGGGGAGGTGAAATGTTCACCTGATCACTGAAACCTTGCCATTAGTGAAGAGCTCAGTCATTCACAAAGCAAGGTTTGGCCAACGGCGGTGGCCCACGCCTGTACTTGTGGTGCTCTGGGAGACTGAGGCAGGAGGATCCCTTGAGGCCAGGAATTTAAGGCCAGCAGGAGCAGAATCCTGTCTGTACAAAAATTAGACAAATCAGCCAGATGTGGTGGTGCGCGCCTCTGGTCCCAGCTACTCAGGAGGCTGAGGCAAGAGGATTGCTCAAACCCAGGAGTTTGAGGCTGCAGCGAGCTGTGATGACTCCACTGCACTCTAGCCTGGCAGATAGCAAGACCCTGTCTCCAAAAAAAAAAAAAATAATAAAAATCACACCCAATCACACCCATCCCTTGCCCCACATTGCCTACAAGGGCCTGCGAGCTCCGGCTCTGCCTGCTTTCAGACTGGGTGCTCTGGTCACCTGAGCATCCTAAGATCACGCACCTGTGTACTTACTGTTTTTCAGAGTGCTTTACTCATCACTGAAGTCAGTCCCACCAGTTAAATGCTTTGGCTCCTGTGGAGTTTACGCATTGGCTGTCACCTTAGGTGGGTCAAATGTTCCTATTGTGGCTACAGCACAGACTTTCCCCCGTGGCCCTGGTCAAGAGGTCAAGTTTGCTCTTGTGTCTGCCTCCCGTACTAGTCTACTTGCCACGAGGCCGAGGGTCCCGTCTACTCGCGCAGGCCCGTCGTGTTGTGAAATGTCCTATGAGAAGCCGAGGAGGAAAGGGGGACCCGGGGACTAGAGGCGGGGGGATTGGTGGCGGGAGGGTAGAGAGGGGCTGAACGAATTTCGTTGCACCTTCAGTAGCCTCTGGCTCTTCTGCAGTGTGGCCTTTCCTTCCTGGGGCGTGTATTAATAGCTGGCGCCATCCTTTATCGTGCACTCGGCTTGGTTTCTTCAGCGTGGAGGGGTAGGGAAGCCCAGCCTGGGCGATCGGGAAGCTTGCCGATGGAACGGGGGATCCACACGGTGCTGTTAGCTGTGCTGGTCTGTGACGCTTTATGTTTAGCCTTCGACATTGGAGGAGGAAGCTTGGATTTAATTGGTCTTCGTTCCCCTTTAAGAAACAAAATACGAACCATCCCGTGTAAGTTATCCTTGTGTGATGTGGGCCGTTTACCCGTCTGTAAGCGCCGAGCTGTGCGCTCGGGGTACAACGATGAGTCAGCTTTGCTCCTGAAGCTGTCACCTTGGGAGACGGGCAGGCGGGCGCCCTGGGAGGAGGGTGATGGCTGCGGCAGCGTCCCTGCAGAGTGGGGACGGAAAGGCAGGTGGAGGCTCCTACGCTGGTGTGCTTTTTTTTTTTTTAAGCCAATTTACAGATTTGATGTTTAGAGCACAAGGGGAAGCCATCAAAGGGTCAGTATCATTTTAAAGATTTTGGCAGCAGGAGTGGGTGCCCAGGGACCCTCACCTGCACGTTTCCTCCGCTTTGCAGTAGTCCAGGAGGGGGAGGGTCACACCAGGGCTACTGTCTGTCCAACAGACGCTCAGCAGGTGCATCAGCTGAGTGACAGCCAGTGATGCCAGGCACCAGCTGAGTCCACAGCTTTGCTGCTTAGACAGGTGCACAGGTGAGGGATTAAGGAACTTCCCCAAGTAGTAGGTTCAACATGGAGCTGAATAGCCTATTTAAAGTTGCTGATATACGAGATCAACAATGGTAAGTTTATGGTGACAAGTGGTTGTTTGGGTGTGACAAGGTGGTCGAGTGGGTGACCTGCCCAGGGGCACGAAGGATGGCAAACCAAATTGTTAGGAAGAATATTTTAGGCAGACAGATGGGAGCCAGGCTGGCAGCGTGAACCGCGGGCCATTTCTGGCTGAGTAGCATTTGCCTTTTGCTTCCTCCCCTCCCCCCACATCTGACCATTTCTTCCCCAAAGTGAGACAGTCACATACGTTGTATTTCAGAAGATCACGGATTGACTAGTTAAAACATGCAGTCAGCGGGTTTTCCTTTCTCTTAGCGGTACCTTGTTGACATTTTGTCATACACCCTTTCAACTGTTTTCTCAGAAGATGGGATTACACCGTAATACTGTTTCATAACCGTTTTTCACTTTTTATCGTGGGCTTTTCTCTGTCAGCGAGTTTCACGCCACTTTTCGTAATTATCTGGTGACCCACAGCGCGGCCGGACCGTCATTCAGTCCGACAAGTTCTTTGGTCCTGTCAGATTGTGTTTCTATCTGCGTCTGCTACGCTTTGTGCCGCTTTCAGAATGGGTTTGATTCTTCCCGGGAAATTTATTTCCCAATGCTTAGAATTTCCGTGTTCTTTCCCTTCCACGTGCTACCAAACTGTCACGTTTTCACTTTTAACGTTGGAGGTGCGCCCTGTCTTATGAAATCCTACTAGATGGAAAACCAAAGTTATATTTTAAATTGTGTGTTTATTTTTGCCATGTGATCTTCAACTTTTTTTTTTTTTGGAGACAGAGTCTTGCTCTGTCACCCAGGCTGGAGTGCAGTGGCATCATCACAGCTCACGGCAGCCTCAAACTCCTGGGCTCAAGCGATCCTCCTGCCTCAGCCTCCTGAGTAGCTGGGACTACAGGTTCACACACCACCACACC
Source organism: Avahi laniger (assembly GCA_963575035.1). Lineage (NCBI taxonomy): Eukaryota > Metazoa > Chordata > Mammalia > Primates > Indriidae > Avahi > Avahi laniger. The sequence continues at coordinate 4,142 of CAUYSK010088633.1, read as the reverse complement.
TGGCTGTTTTCAATTTTTTGCAGAGACAGGGTCTGGCTATGTTGCCCAAGCTGGTCTGGAAGTCCTGGTCTCAACCAATCCTCCCACTTCAGCCTCCCAAAGTCCTGGGATTGCTGTGTATGGAGAGGGCTCAGTGCAGTCTATAAAATGTTCGTATACTGTAGAAATCAACCTGTTATTAAATTTGTAATTCTTTCTCCGGGATTTTTTTTTCCAACCCCACTGCCCCTCCCACGGATTTATTTATTTTTTTTAATTACTTTCACAGTGCAGAAATGAGTTGGGTTTGAAACAGCGAGAGGACCCGTAATCTTCATTTTAATGAGAGGCCGGCCCAGAGGAAGGGTTTTTGCAGAGGTGAAGGCCAGAGTGTGCGATGTCCGCCGCCTGGCCTTGAAGGCCACTGTCAGGAGTCTGGATTTTTACGTCAAACAACTGAGAATTGCTGTAGGAGCGGAAGAGGGTGGTGTGGATGGTGCTGTTGGTAGCAATATTATCACTGAGATGTTGAGAAAGATAAAATTCTGTTGGCTAGTGATTTTTTTAAAATGAAACCACCAAATATTTAATCATATTAAATCCTAACAAGACTCTACTGTAATAAAGCTCTTTAATATATGTTATAGGAGGGCCTTGTTATCTGAAGATAATTGGTATTAAAAGTGGTCACTTGAAATGAGTCTGCTTAAGGACCAAAATTCCAGAGTGAAGATGTGACAAGTTTTGCATTTAATGCTCTCGAGCTCATCATTGAAATCTTAGGCTAATTCTTGGAACAAACCAAAAACGAATTGTGTTAATTTGGGAGGAACATGATTTGCAAGGAAGAATTATAGTTTATCCTTCAATTCACACTTGATTTTCACAGGATAATCACTGAAAGAAGATTTGTGTAAAAATATTAACGGGCTTCATCGGTTGCCGGGAGGGCCCGGCCTGGTCTTCAGGGCTCAGAGCAGACCCTGGTGGACACTCCTCCTGTTGAGACGTGGGCAGTTCTTCAGAGTGACCTTCTTGTCCAGTGTGTCAAACGGTGAGTCTTTTGCAGGATTTGTGATGTCTCTTTTAACTGATTTTTATTATTATTATTCTTTTTTTTTTTTTTTTTGATACAAAGTATCACTCTGTTGCCCGGGCTAGAGTGCCATGGCGTCAGCCTAGCTCACAGCAACCTCACGCTCCTGGGCTCAAGCGATCCTCCTACCTCAGCCTCCCGAGTAGCTGGGACTACAGGCATGCGCCACCATGCCTGGCTAATTTTTTTTTCTATATATTTTCAGTTGTCCAGCTCATTTCTTTCTATTTTTAGTAGAGATGGGGTCTCGCTCTTACTCAGGTTGGTTTCGAACTCCTGAGCTCAAACAATCCTCCCATCTTGGCCTCCCAGAGTGCTAGGATTACGGGTGTGAGCCACCACATCCAGCCAGTAATTTTCATTCTTAAGGAAATTCCCAATAAATTAAAAATATCATTTATTCCTCAAAAATAAAAACCAAATGAACAGATTTTATTTTGTGGAGAGAAAACATCATCTCTTCTTTAGAAAGAAAATACAAAAATCAAAAACACAGATATCTTCAAGAAAGGGATTTTGTTTTCTTATTGAAAACATCACAATGTATTTGTAAGTAGGAGTATTGAATTCCAAATTCAGTGTCATTTTTGTCTTATCCTGTACTTTGCTCCTTTAAAACACCACCCGACACTCAAGAAGAGAAAAAGTAGAACCCTTTTTTATGCCTGACAACGTCAAGGCTTTTGAAACGTTATTTAGGTAACGAAATGGTCATAAAGCAATGCCTGCCGTGAAGCGAACGGTTTATTAATGTGTCTGTTAATTGTTGACACTACATGAGGCTGCACCAGGTTCGTCACACTCTCAGCTGCTCTGTGTGCCGACTCACAGATCTCACGTGGCTCTTGAACCCCTGTCTTTCTATATATCTAAAGCACTCTCTTTTTTCTACGTCCCCACGTCCCCTTCTATGCAAGATTATTTATAGTGAGTGACAATAGAATCAATATTAATATGAAGGCTGGGCGAGGTCACAGGCACCTGTAGTCCCAGCTACTCTGAGACCAGCCTGAGCAAGAACAAGACCCCGTCTCTACCAAAAATAGAAAAAATTAGCCGGGCATGGTGGTGCGTGCCAGTAGTCGCAGCTACTCAGGAGGCTGAGGCAGGAGGATCGCTTGAGCCCAGGAGTTTGAGGCTGTAGTGAGCTAGGCTGACGCCGCGGCACTGTAGCCCAGGCAACAGAGCAAGACTCTGTCTCAAAAATAAATAAATAAATAAGAATGAAAATTACTGTTTTTTGATTATACAAGCGTGGATGTTAATTATAAAAAAAATTCAGACAATACATACATATAAAAGGCATCTAACCTACCCTGAGACCAGCGCCCCCACCCCGCCGTGGTTCAGGTCATCGCATGTGATCTGTCTCGCGCCAAAATGTGCCGCCACTTCATTTTCTCTGCGTCCCCCTCCCGCCCAGGTAACCAGTGGTGACAGCCTGGTGGGTCACGCTCCACGGCTTTCTCCGTGATCACACGGCGTGTGCGTGTGTACACCAACTTAATGAGTTTTTAATACTTTTGATTATTTGAACAGGGAATCCGCAGACACTCACGTGGTCCACAAAGCAAGAGGCAGTAAGGGACACACCGCGGAGAAGCCTGTCGCAGCCTGGCAGCTGTCTCGCCCCGATAGGTTTCTTGTGTGTCCTGCCGAAACGTGTTTACACATTAAAAAATAAGAATATAGACTTCTATTTTTCTACCACCTTAAAAAAACAAAAATTAGCTTATGTAGACATTATGCATCTGGCTGTTGGCACCACACTATAGCTTGGAGATTATTTCATAATGTATGTTGAGATCTCTCTCTTTTCTCTATTCTTTCTTCCTTTATTTTTTAAGACAGAGTCTCGCTCTGTTCCTTGGTTTAGAGTGCCGTGGCGTCAGCGTAGCTCACTGCAACCTCAAACTCCTGGGCTCAAGCGATCCTCCTGCCTCGGCCTCCCAGAGTGCTGGGATCATAGGTGTGAGCCACCACGCCCGGCCACTGTCTTCAAATAGTTGCATGGCATTGCAGCTGTATGGATGCATCAGCGTTTATGTAACCAGTCCCCTATTGGAGATAGTGGGGTTGTTTATGATATTTTACTATTACAAACACTGCTGTGACTATGTTCTTATACATTTGTTATTTTGCACGTGTGCGGATATGTCTTCAGGATAAATTCCGGGGAATGGGATTGCTGGGTCACAGATTAACCTCGACGGCTGTTCCTCCGTGGCCTTCCGCAGCTTTAGTAGCAGGTGTAGTCAGACTCTGGAATCTTCTGTTCTGGTAAGTGAAGGATGGTGATTCTGGGAGGTTTTAATGTGCATTTCTCTTATCACCAGTGAGATGGAAGAGTCCCTGGTTCCTTTCCTTGTAAATGGCCTGCTCGGATCCTTCCTCGGTTTTCCTTGTTCGCTGTCTTCCTCTCCATCATTTCCAGGGCTCTTATCACGGAGAGCAGCCTTTGGAATGAGCTGCAAATATTCCTCTCAGTTTGTTATTTATCTTTTGCTTTTGCATTTTAAAATGTACTTGCATTTATCATTTTTTTTCCCTTTACAGTTCTGGCTTTTGAGTCAGAATTAGAAAGATCTTCCCCTTTCCAACGTTATAATGAAAGTTGTCCACAAAATTTTACGATCTCATTTTTTAATATTTATGTTTTTGTCATTTGAAATCTATCTTGATAGAAGGTATAAAGTATGGATCCAATTTTATTTTGTTTTTCCGTATAGTTATACAGATGTTTCAGCACCATTATTGAAGAGTTGTCCATAATTTCTCTGAGCTATCATCCTTATCATATATTATATTCCCATAATATATTATTATAATATACAGGCGTATTGTGTATTGCTGTGGTTTCTGTAGCTTTGCAATAGTCTATTTTTTTTTTTTTTTTTTAGACAGAGTATCCCTCTGTTGCCCTGGCTAGAGTGAGTGCCGTGGCGTTAGCCTAGCTCACAGCAACTGGGCTCAAGAGATCCTCTTGCCTCAGCCTCCCGAGTAGCTGGGACTACAGGCATGTGCCACCAGGCCCGGCTAATTTTTTCTATATATTTTTAGTTGTTCA
>CAUYSK010088624.1:0-25322 GCA_963575035.1 Avahi laniger | reverse complement strand
AGTCTTGCTCTGTTGCTTGAGCTAGAGTGCCTTGGCATCAGGCTAGCTCACAGCAACCTCAAACTCCTGGGCTCAAGTGATCCTCCTGCCTCAGCCTCCCGAGTAGCTGGGACTACAGGCATGCGCCACCATGCCCGGCTACTTTTTTCTATATATTTTTAGTTGTCCAATTAATTCCTTTCTAATTTTAGTAGAGACGGGATCTCGCTCTTGCTCAGCCAGGTTTCGAACTCCTGAGCTCAAACAATCCACCCGCCTCGGCCTCCTAGAGAGCTAGGATTACAGGTGTGAGCCACTGTGCCCGGCCGATGATTCTCCTTTTTGATGTGTATTGAATTTGGTTAATGATCCTGGGTGAGTTATGTAAAAGATATTTAGATTTTTAAGCTTCTACCTTCCAATAATAACCCTTGGTAAAAATAGCTATCTATGCTAGCTAAAAAACTTACCAAAGAAGCTAACATCAAGTAGTTTTTACCATAAATCCACATTTACCTTAAACACAAGCATTGAAACACATACGTAGGATGACAGTGGGGAAACTACTTTGCCTTGATTTGAGAGTTTTAAGATTTTCTTATTCATTTACTTATTTATTTATTTTTTTTTAGAAACAGGGTCTTGCTCTGTCACCCAGGCTGGAGTGCAGTGGCATGATCATAGCTCACTGCAGTCTCAAACTCCTGAGCTCAAGGGATCCTCCCGCCTCAGCCTCCCGAGTTTAAAACTTGAAAGTTTCCCTCCCTTTATCTCTTTCGTAAGATATTTTACATATCAGGAAATTTTCCAACATTCTCCTGTCTTAGGAATTTCTAAGACAGGACTCTGGAAAACTCCCGAGACTGAATGTACATACCTCCTCACTTTTACTGCTAAATCGAGGCATTCGTGGCATGTGCATCTGGAACTGAGAGAATAACAGTGACAAAGGCAGAACATCAATTGAAATAAGCTCTACAGTTGTCGCCAAGCCATGCAACGACAGAACACACAAAAAAGGCCTAACATTTAAAAAATACTCACTGGCATAGCAATGGAATTACCAAGCAGACCGAGAAAGACCAGGAGAATCTTCATTTTTCCTCTTGGTACCTGGAATACAAAACTGAATTTAATTTTGGACTGTGGGCCAGGCGCGGTGGCTCACGCCTGTAATCCTAGCACTCTGGGAGGCTGAGGCGGGTGGATCATTTGAGCTCAGGAGTTCCAGACCAGCCTTAGCAAGAGCGAGACTCCGTCTCTACTAAAAATAGACAGAAATTAATTGGACAGATAAAAATATATAGAAAAAATTAGCTGGGCATGGTGGCACATGCCTGTAGTCCCAGCTACTCGGGAGGCTGAGGCAGGGGGATCGCTTGAGCCCAGGAGTTTGAGGTTGCTGTGAGCTAGGCTGATGCTACGGCACTCTAGCCCGGGCAACACAGTGAGACTCTGTCTCAAAAAAAAAAAAAAGTTCTTGACTGTTATAAAATGTCTCCTACAAGCAATCACAAGCACTTTTGAAACCAATGCAAAAATAGAAAGTATCAGCAAAGACACAGAAGATGTAAAGAAGAATCAAGTGGATATTTTAGAATTGAAAAATACAATAGCCAAAGTTTTAAAAAAAACTCACTGGATGGTCTTAATAGCAGAGTAAACACGGCAAAGTCAATGAACCTGAAATTAGATTAATAGAAATTAACCAATCTGAACAACAGAGAGAAAAAAGTTCAAAAAACAGTGAGTAGAATCTCAGGGACCTGTGAGAGGATAACAAAAGATGCTGAAAAATTTAGAATAAATAATGAATGAAAAAGTCTCAATTTGGCAAAAGACAAATCTACAGATTTAAGAAGTTCAACAACCTCCAAATAGGATGAACATATAAATTTATGCCCAAAGACATCATAATCAAAATGCTAAAAAATAAAAACAAAGAAAAAAGTCTTGAAAGTACCTAGAGAAATACAATGTATTATCTATATGGAAATAACAATTTAAACACTGAAAATCTCTCATCAGAAATCATGCAAGCCAGAAGGAAGTGTCATAACGTTTTTCAAGTGCTAAGTGCTGAAAGAAAAGAACTATTAACACAGCATATTGTATCCAGTGAAAATATCCATCAGGAATTAAGGTGAAATAATGGCATTCTCAGATGAAGAAAAATTAAAGGAATTCATTTCTAGGAGAGCTGTTCTAAAAGAATTGCTAAAGAAAATTCTTCAGACAGAAATAATACTGGAAGGAAATCTGACACATCAGAAATGAATTAAGAACACCAGAAATGATAAATATCTGTGTAAACTTCGTAGGCTATTCTCCTCTTGAGTTCTTTAAAATATATTTGATGGTTGAAAGCAAAACGTATAGCATTATCTGATGGGGCTTTCAACAGATAGAGATGTAATCGACAACAACTATAACATAAAGGGGAGAAGGTAAGTGGACCTCTATGGTGGCAAGATTTCTAAATTCTACTTGAAATGGGAAAAAATAGATTCTAAGCAGATTTTAAAAATTTAAACATGTATATTTGCATTATTTGAAACTCATTTTTGCCTTAGGGTCTTTGCAATTGCATTTTCCTTTGTCTGAAAAACCATTCATTACATATGCATCACTTGCTCTCTCCATTTATATCTCTGCATAAATGAGACCTCCACAAGGAAGCCTCCCTGTACCACCCACATAAAAATAACCACCTTTCCCCATTAGGCTCTATCTTTTTATCCTGCTTCATTTTTCTTTATTTATCATTACCCAGAATTTGATTATATTTTTGTTAATTTGTTTTTATCACCCCATTGGCATGTAGGATTTCCATGAAGGCAATGCTATGTCTGTTTGCTTCTGTATTCACAGGGCCTAGAGCAATGCACTATTTTTTATTTGCTTAACCTTTCAAGAACTGAGAGTGTTGCATGGAAACTTGCCACCGCCTATAGTTCTAGTGTTTTTTTGCTGTATATATTTCAAAGCCATTTTATTAGTTACAAATAGCTTTAGAATTTATTCTGTCTTTATGGTGAATTCAACTTTTTATCATTAGGTAATGACTTTTCTATTTCTAATTTTTTTGTCTTAAAATCTTTTTTTAGAGTTTGCCCCAAAAAGATAAAATATATGGTTTTCTATCTTTTATCTTCTACTGTTTTAAATCCTTATGTTTCGAATGTCTTATACATGGCATATAGGTAGATTTTTCTTTTTATTTCTATTTGACAGTTTATCTTTTAATTGGTAAATTTATTTACGTTTATTCTTGTTATAGTTGGACTTGTTTCTACATCTTACTTTTTGTTTATGTTTGCTTTGATTTTCCAAGCTATTTTTTTATATTGGAGAAAAGGCATACGGGGAAAATCAAAGAGTGATACCTACCCCCCAGTGGGGTTCAGAACCTTATATACCATCCTAGCAAAAACTGAAATTGAGCAGTCCTATTTTGTACATAAGGTTATCCTTATGTTATTCTACGTTTTTAATATCTGATGTTTTCTCTCCTATTAGAAAAGTTCTGTTACATACTCATCTTACCCTAAACCATTTATAATGTTACAGTTTAAGTTATGCTGATAAAGGATCCAAATTTAGTTTCTCCTTAACTGTGTAGCAAAGTATTAAGGAAAGGGTCATCACACTTCAAGGTCAAATGGTAGTGAGGGACTCCAAGGACAAAATGAACTCTCAAAATGCCTCTCAAAATAGGGATGCATAATCCATTCACTCTTCCCAACAGTAGAATCTCCTCCAAGTATCAATTCAAGAGGTTCTCGGGTTATTCAGTTAAGAGTAGCACATATTTCAGTCACATGAGGATTTTCTCAAACTGCAAGCTGAAAATGCAAAACTCCTTATAACAATATTGAATGTCAACAATGATTTTTCAATGTAAGTGATCCTAAACTGTGTATAATTAGTACAGGGTTCAAGTTGACAATCCTTACACAAGAAATTTCTCACTTCACTCATTTATTCATCATTTGCTGAATACCAATGAACCTCCAGTTAGTAGTCAAGAGTTGACAATCCACTTCATAGGACACAACATATAATCATGGAATTTAAACAGCAAAGATAGCATTCAAAGACTAAATGAGCAATACTTCAAAAATTGTATTAGAGTTAGAATAAAGCAAAGAACATTCTTACCTGAAGTAATGAGAAAAAGTTTTGTAGAGATGGCACTTTTTTTTTTTTTTTGAGACAGTCTTGCTCTGTTGCCCCAGCTAGAGTGCAGTGGTGTTATCATAGCTCCTGCAAACTCAAATTCCTGGCCTCAAGCAATCCTCCTGCCTTGATCTCCAGAGTGCTGGAATTACAGGTGTGAGCCTCCACATCCCACCAGAGATGGGACTTTTGAGCTAGGATGTGAAGAATGGATAGGATTTGGAAAAACATGATAAAGAATTTCTGATGCAGTTTATCAAGAACTAAATTGGAAAGGCCAGAACACAAAAAAGAAAGAGCAGGGTTGTCTACGGCCATATCACCCTGAATGTGCTTGATCTCGGAAGCTAAGCAGGGTTGGGTCTGGTTAGTACTTGGATGGTAAAGATTAGAGTCTTGGGTACAGGGATGTTGATGCTTTTTTCCCCATCCTTTGGAATTCCCTGATTAACCACAGCTGCTCTTTGTCTTTAAATCTTCAGATTTTCTCCTTTGATTGGGATGGGTAGAGTAGATTAGAGGAATATACTCCAAGGCCCTTTAATAGTTAGTGGATGATTAATGTTCATGGAAATAACTTCACAGATAAACAATTAAGATTTTCCAGCACATATTCTGGTTTCTAAAACAGGAAACTGAATAAAATGTAATTGGCATACACATTAAACCAGGTGAGTAAGTCTTTGACTTTCCAAAGGCACATCCATCTGCTCAAACATAAAATGAAGTCTTGTCATTACAAAACAAAACTTGTAACAAAAAACAATACGTTTACACATTTGGGACTTTTAGTATGGCAATATTTTCCTCAGAAGAATTTACAGAGATTCTTTAAAGTTGGGTGGTTTCATCTCTTAATATTTTCTTCAGGTTGACAAAGATAGCTCTAAGTGTGCTCAGTGATATTTAACCACTACATCATCCTCACTCAAGCACTAACACATAAAACTAAGGCACCATGGGTTTTATTTTCACCAAGAGGCATCTAGTAACAACTCCGGGTCCAATGCCCCCAAGTGCCCCACATTTGACGTGCTGTACTTTTTGGGCTGGGGACGTTAGCCGAACGAGCCTTGGTTACCGTGGTCCCGCGGATATTCTCACATGGCCTCCCCTGCCTAGGTGGTAGGCGGCCTGGCCTCGAAGTCCCGCCAGCTCCCCGGCAGCAATGCGCCCGCCAAGCCCTCAGGCTCCAAAGCTCAGTGCCGCCCAGACCTCGCCTTCAAGTGCATCCGGCGCCGGGCTGGCGTTCGCGACGGCGACGGCGTTTGGCGATGGCTCGCGCCCCACCCTATTCAGCCCTGGCTGCTGTCCCAACTGACTTCATATTATTACTTCTAAAGCAAACATTGGTGAGAACCTTGATATAATTTTTAGGAAAATGGACTCAGAAATCACACAAGCCTTCCAGAGAGAACTCACCTGTAGCACCTGCCTGAGCTACCTTATAGACCTGGTCACCATAGACTGTGGGCACAGCTTTTGTAGGCCCTGCCTCTGCCTCTTCTGGGAAGAAGCCCACACTCATGCCTCTTGCCCAGAATGGAGGAAACCGCAACAGAAGAAAGATTTCAAAATCAATATTTTTCTGAAGAATCTAGTGTTCATTGCCAGAAAAGCCAGCCTCTTGCAATTCCTGAGCTCTGAGGAACAAATGTGTGGGCCCCACCAAGGAGAAGATGCTCTGTGAAGTGGACAAGAGCCTGCTTTGTTTGCTCTGCCCTAACTCCCAGGACTATGGGGCTCACAGACAACTGTCCCACTGAAGGGGCAGCTCAGAACCACTGAGAGAAGATCTTAAAGCAAATGAGTTCTTTATGGAAAAAGATCCAAGAAAATCATAGAAATCTACACGATGAGAAGAGAATAATCCTCCTATGGGGGGGCTATGTGGGTCCACGGGCAAAGATGATCAGGGATGAGTATAGGAATCTGCCTCCAGCTGTCCAAGAGAAAGAAAAACATCATATAGAGAGCCTGAAAAAGGAAAGCCGAGAGATTTTTCAGCCACTTAATACAAGTGAAGCCAAAATGGATGAAAAGAGGAAACGACTAAAAAAATGTATGGAAATGTGCCATAAACCAGATGTGGAGCTGCTCCAGGATTTCGGAGATGTACTGACAAGGAGCGAGTCCGTGCGCAAGCACATGCCCCAGCCTGTGAATCCAGAACTGAATGCAGCGCGCATTGCCGGACTGGCGGACAGGCTCAACTGCTTCCGGGTGGAGATTTACTTCCGTAATGAAATAACCAATCACAATATCTGGCTGTTTGTGTGAGAAGCTTGATACTTAGACCTGACTATCGAGATGCCTCTTTGGATTCTGATGCATCTAACTACTTTGCTATAGGGAAGTCCAGGCCTTCACCTCTGGGAAACATTACTGGGAGCTGGATGTAGACGACTCTAGGGACTGGGCTCTAGGTGTCCGTAAAGATTCCTGGATAAAGAACAACGGCACATTGTTGGAACCCAAGGACATATTTCTACTTTGATGTTTGAAGGAGGATAATCACTACAATCTCTTCACCACTTCCCCGATGGTTCCTCACTATGTCAAGAAACCTCTGGGCCGGGTTGGTGTGTTTCTTGATTTTGAGAGTGGAAGTGTGAGTTTTTTGAATGTTGCCAAGAGCTCCCTCATATGGAAGTTCCCCGCTGGCTCCTCCTTTTACTCCCTCAGGCCCTTCTTTCTCACGGGCCACAGATGAGCAGGGATGAGTCAGGAACCCAGGACTGCCAGTCCGGAAACTCGGTGCGCTAGGAGTTGAAGCAAATCAATCATACTTTACTGTCTTCTAAGTTTTGTCTACTCTAACATAACTTCATTTTGCTGTTATTCCAAGCGCAATGCAGCGGTTTAGCGAGGAGGCGGTGGTGAGCGCAGACGATGCCACTGCCCCCAGCTGTAAGCCAAGGGAACCTGACTCCTCCGGTCCGGGGCAGACCCAGCAATAAACCGACAACCGGGACAAGCCCGTAGCCCTAGCCTTCCAGCGTCCTTACCGTCGCTCCCCAGACACACGCCCCCGCCAAAGGCGGCTCCTCGGCCCTCTCGCGAGAGAGCGCCTGTGGCACCTCCTTCCTCTCAGCTGCTTTTCCCTCCCCGCCCCCAGAGCGACTGCGCGGCTTCCTCCAGAGGGCGGGAACCTTGGACGTGGCGGGGCCGAGTCAGCCTGGGTGCTGGCCCTGGGGCGCTCCGCTCAGCCGCCCAGCAGGCTGGCCTTCCACGCCGCTGTCAAGCCCCGGCCGACCCCGTGCATTCCTAGGTAGACGGGCGCCGGCCCGAGTGACGCCGAGCGTGGGGCTGCACGCGGGGTCAGAGGGGCGGTGCGGGTGGGCGCCACACCTGTGCGGGGCGAGGGCGAGAAGGTGCGCACGCGCGCTGCCGGTCTAGCGGGTGGGGACTCCTGGGACGTTGCGCAGCCGAACTGGCAAGCTGCGCGCACTCGCTCGCGGTGGCGTAATCTCCATCCTTTCTGCGTCTCCAGTCCTCCGCCTCAGTTTGGGGCGGGTCGGGAGAATGGCTTCGGAGATGGAGTCGTCGCTCGAGGCAAGCTTCTCGTCCAGCGGCGCGGTGTCAGGGACACCAGGGTTTCTGCCTCCGGCCCGCTCCCGCATCTTCAAGATAATCGTGATCGGCGACTCCAATGTGGGCAAGACGTGCCTGACCTACCGCTTCTGCGCTGGCCGCTTCCCCGACCGCACCGAGGCCACTATTGGGGTGGATTTCCGGGAACGAGCAGTGGAGATTGATGGGGAGCGCATCAAGGTGAGCGGACGGGGGACTGTCAGGAAGGACTCCCGGGATGACAAGAGTCTCAGTCCCGCTGTTGGCTAATCGCTGGGCAGGGCGTGCGCTCCATTTTTCCTCACGCTGATGTGGAGATTGGAGTTGGGGATTGGAAGGATTTGTATACAGCAAACTTCTAAGGCAGTGTTTCTCAAACTTTAATGTGCATGCGATTTACCTGGGGATCTTGTTTTTAAAAATACAGATTATGATTTGATAAGCTCCCTGGTGATGATGCAGATGCTGATAGCCCATGGACTACAGTTTGAGTAGCAAGAGTGTAGTCCACTGACTCATTGGCTGTGTCTCATGTGCTGGGAGAGTCAGTGCAATATGACTGAAGGAAAAATAGTGGAATTTCTCAAGCATGGAATATGCGTTTAATCAATATTTATTACACCGTCATTGGACCACTGCCCTAGGTATTGTGGAAGTAAAGCCCGTTGCCTTTGAGGAAGTACTTAGGTATTCTCTTGCATACAGTTTTGATGTTGTAATTTCTGTATGACATTGACTTTCTTAGGAAAATCTTTTTTCCTGCAGAAACATTCTATATATGATAGTTCATGCTTGGATTGCTAAAGGCACATCTCTTTCTTGATGCCACCTCAGACCCTCTCCCAATTCTTTCTTCCCTTTACATCATTATTGGTGGCTTCTGAGGCTGGGGACACAGTAATAGTGAAGAAGGTAGTAGGCTCCAGGCCAGGGCTCGGTTTTAAGGGGTTCAAATGGAAACACTGGAGAATGAAGATCAATGACAAGGCCAAGGCCTACTGATGGTATAAACTTTAGATACACTTCTTCACTGCAAGCCACCACTAAATGCCACCTGCTGATACCACCCGATAAAACATGTGGACCCTGGGAACTGCCCAGCCTTCCTTATAATATTTTTACTTTTTTGCTTTAAATTAGTATTCATCTTTACCTCAGTCCCCTGGTGGGATGGGGGTGGAGGAACAGGCTTGCTGCAGTCATTCCTATTCTTGTATCTTTGAAGCAGGAACAATTTCTCTCTCAGTTCCCTAATCATTGCTCCCCACCCCAAGGGATTTTAATGCTAATGATGGTAAAGGAGAAATAAGGTGGGTTAAAAGAAAACCCTTCTATAGGCTCATTTACCTTTTAATTTTTCAGTTTACTATTTCATTGTCCCATACAAGCTGCCAATGGTGGTCCTTTGGGTGCGCTGATTTAGAGAGTTAAGAAAGATTTGTATAGATTGCAAAGGAAAAGATAGAATAAAAAGAGGCTGAATATTTTTCACCAGAATTAGGTTAGTCCCACAAGCCTGTGGGGAAGGAAAATAATGGGGTTTCTCAAGTTTGAGAGGGATTTTAGTTTGGGAGAAGCAGTTTTGGAAGAAAGTGCTTGGGTTTTGGAGCCCAGCTAACCTAAGTTCTAATCTGAATCTATGAAAGAGTAAGAACAGGTTGTGTGTCCCTTAGTAGGGTGACCAGCTTTGCCTGAGACTGTCCAGTTTTAAAATTAGAAGTCTCACATCCCAGGAACCCCCTCAGTCTTGGGCAAACGGAGGTAGTTGGTCACCCTGGCCCTTAGGCAGATTCCTTAACCTCTCAGAGTCGTTTTCTCTTCTGAAAAATTGGGGTCATGATACCTTATCAGGCTGGCGTGAGGATTAGATGAGAACATATGGAAAGCACCTGGTTCATAATCGATACCCTTACGAAGATTCTTTGTCTTTCCTGGCTGCCTCACATTATTTTCCTCTTTGGCACCATTAGTTCTGCAGTTGTACAGCCAAAGAAGAAAACAGACATAAAGGAGGGTATAGATAGAGAGCCGAAAGGGAGAGAAATTAAAAAAAAAAAAATGGGAGCAGGAAATTTTTTAAAAAAAGGTAGACTGAAAGGGGAGGAGTTGGGATTCGAGGGCTCTTTATCTGTTCTTGGGTTGCCATTTATACTTAAAGATCACAGATGACTCAGGTACAAATTTAAGAGAATACTAATATTGAAAAAATACGAAGCATGTGCATTGTATAAAGTCGAATATTTAACTACTGGGGTGAGGGCTGGCGGTGATAAGTAAGCCAGAACCGCAGGCGTGATGCATCTGGGAGCACAGAGTTGATCCTTCTGGTTGAGAAGAGTGAGGAGAAAACATTTTTTCTGCGATTATTTCTCTTGAGCTTTAGCTTAACCTGTTATATTGATAGGGACCTGGACACTGAGATTCTTTTTCTTATTTCTAAGATCCTAACTATTGACTTGTGCCACGAACTCTAAGACTTGAGGGAGATTTTTTTTATTGTGGTTGAAATGACTATAGAAATGTTCTGAGATTTCTGTAGTAGAAAAAGATATAGCTATGCTGGAAGTGAAAAAAAAACCCACAAAAAAATTTTTTAATATACCATTTTTAAAAACTGACAAGTAATATAAAGAGCTTGATTCTATGTGCTGCTGCTTTTTTGTTACCTGTAATACATCTTAAGTGCTACTGAAATGTTCATATCATGTTCATATATCTTTGGAAAATTGTGAGCCTGATTTAAAAGGACATTTTTTCTAGATTTTCATCTGAAAGCTGGAAAGTTCTGTTACTTTACTAGTAAAATGACATTGTAGACATTATTTGATAAAAATGAGATATTGTGTTAAATGTTTTGATAATTGTGGACTGGAAAATTTTCAGAGAGCATGACTTACACTAGTGCCCTTTCAGAATCAGTTAAAATGTTTTATGAAATGTAAGAAAGTCTATATTTGTTAATCTGTTCCTAAGCACTACATATGTATAATTGAAAGGGAAAATCTTGTTTGCAAATTTTGGAAATTGAATAAAATTATAAAATCAATTCCTTAAATAGAAATACATTTGACTTTTAAATTGAGACTCCCAACTCTCATCCTTATGCTCCTTCCTTGTGTATGTGTCCCCATTGTGACCAGCTGTATTCCTTTCACACAGTCATTTTACAATGGCAGATACACCAATGGAGTCATTAAAGCCTAGTGTTGGATTTAGTACATCCTCCCATTAGCAGTCAGCCGTTTCTACTTGAACATTTCAGTAGCTCACTTATTTGTGGAGGTAGAAGTGAAATTTTGCCATGTTAAGTACAGGATGTCGATATTAACTAAAAGAAAATAATCAGGACCTCTCCTCACATCGGTAAATCAAATATAATTGCTGGGAAGAAGACAAAGAATTACAACGCAGTGCAAGGGTCGGCAAACTATGCTCAACGGCCCAAAATGGTCATCTTCCTATTTTTGTATGACCTACAATTTAAGAATGATTTTTACATTTGTTAATGGTTGGGGAAAAATCTTAAGATTTCATGAGACATGAAAATCATATGAAATTCGAAACTCACATAGCCTGTACTGATGTCATCCTTGTGGTGTCACCCCCTCCTTTGCTCCTAAGTCTGGTTGATTTTCTACTGGCATAATTTCTCTCAGTCATCCGGGCTTCAAAATTCTAGTGCTTTTTTTTTTTAACCTTTCTTTGATTTGTAGCTCAACTGATCTCCCACCCCTGGTCCTCAATTAATCTATTTTGTACATTGTTGCCAAAATGCTGGCTTAGTGTTGGACCTCAGGGAGATTGATCTCCCTACCTCAGATGCCCTGGATGGTTCTACATTATAAAGTTCTAATTTTTAAAACTAGCATAAGCCTTCCTTCATCTTGTACCAGACTGCTTTTCCAACTTTGCCATTAATTTCCTTCAAGTATCCTATAGTCCAGCCAATTATTTGCTGATCTCTATGTTTTCCCCTCACTTTTTTCCCCACTCTTTAGTTGGAACATCCCCTTTCTCATATTTTGCCATGTATGATTCTTCCTTATTTAACCTAGTGCGTCTCTAGCAAGAATCTCCCCTCTCCTCCTTCTCCACTCTACTTCTTTCTTCTATGAATCCCCTATAGCACCTTACCTAAGCCTTTAAATGATCTCTTTCTCATTGTATTATCCATGGGTCTTATTTCCCTTATTAGGTCTTAGTCTTATTCAGGGCGGGATCCATGTCTGGCAATTCCATAGACGTCTTCCTGTGTCTAGCTTAGTTCCTAAACCATGGTTGAATGCATGGTAGGCTGCTCTGGAAATGCAGAATTGAGATGACAAGGAAAGCTAAGGAAAAGAAAGAGGTAATAAACGGGGTATTTTGAAGATGAAGGCAACGGCTTCCATGACTGGCTTTTGGTGATGAGAAGAAAGAAGACTTATAGATGACTGAGGCTGTTAGTAAGTCAAAGAATATTTTGTATGAAGTCATCTCATACTCTGCACTAAAAGAATTAAATTGATACTTTATCTCTTAAAATGTGGTATTGGTGGTTAGAGAGATACCAAATTGGTCCTTTTGATTTGATTTGCACTGGAATTCAGTGAATGAGAATATTAGCAGTCAGGGCACCCTAAGAAAAATGCTCCAGATTCTTAACTTGTAACCGCTTAGCTCAGAAACCTTTGGGGGCATTGGATCTGGTCTGACAGAGATTCCGAGTTACTGGCGTTTGATCCTGGGGCCTACGTGGTACAAGCAAGATACGTTTTCACAGACCAGGCCTTCCCACTATCTGAAGTATCCCTGGAACCAACTCAGAGCTCCCGTTGTTCTTCCAGCCTGATTTCAGAAGCCTGTGATTCTTGTACCACTTCCTGTGAAGATGGCGACGTTGGTGTGTACACTCAGAGGTGGTGAGAAGAGATAGAATTATTTACCTCCCTGGAATCTTTAATCAGTGGTCAAGATCTCTTACTGTGGAGTCTGTGTTAGAACATCACATGAATTAGTTTAAACAAAATGGGGATTTATTGTTTCACATAACTGAAAAGCAAATAGGTAAGTTTTTGTCTGCCAGATCCAACAACAGGCCTATACGTCTATTCCTAAAGTATGGTAGTGATGAGGGTGCCGTGCTGATTGGTCAGGCCTAGGTCACATGCCCAGCAGCCTGGGAGCCAGGGGTTCGCATGATTTGAAAGCAAGGGATGGGTGGTTCCCCAAGGAAAATGGGGTGCTGTTAACGGAAGTAGGAATGGGGATTAGGCTGGGGAAAACAATATGTGTTCTCTACAGAGTTAGTAAAGGCAGCCCAAGTTGAAATTCCAGCCTTAAGACTCACCAGTTTTGTGTCCTTGGGTGAGTTACTTCACTTTGGTAGACCTCAATTTTCTCATTTACAAGATTGGGTAATTATTATACAGGGTTGCACATTTTAGATGTAAAATGTAAAGGACTTAGCATAGTGCCTGGAATGTACTTGGAGTGTCTGAGGCCCAAATAAGTACTAGTAGTTTAAGAGTAAATGCTCATTCCTTCAGGGGAGATAGTAATTTAAAAAAAAAGCAGAGAAAGGATAGGAGAGAGGATAGCCAAGATTACTACTGTTCCCAAATTGTGTTTACTTTTTGCTCTAAGGCCATAACTAATTTTTTTTTAAAAGATGAACCCATAATGTATCAGTTAGCCCTGGTTTTAAGATGAAAACAGCCTTTTGAAAGGCTGAATGACTGGATCAAAGTCACACAGGGTGGTGGCAGCGCCGGGGATTACAACTCTTGCTTTTGTGTCCTTTCTCTCACTGCTTGGGATCTTCCTTATTCCCTTCATTATGCTATAATTAAATTCTTCATTTTAAAGAAAATACTCCTTTCAAATAGTCACAAAAATTCATCATTTCTCCTTGTTAGCAAGCTAAAATTTATTTTAAAAATTTGTCATTTGGTTTCATACACTAGATGTACA
The DNA here is from genome assembly GCA_963575035.1 of Avahi laniger. NCBI lineage: Eukaryota > Metazoa > Chordata > Mammalia > Primates > Indriidae > Avahi > Avahi laniger. Next base: position 11,639 of record CAUYSK010088624.1, on the reverse strand, counting down.
CATTTCTTCTCCACGTACCAAAAGCAAAAAGACATCTCTTGAGTTGTTATTAATATCAGTTATGATGTGGATTTACAACTTGTGTTGTTAATAGAAGCTCTTATGTAGTTAATCTTATATAGTTGGTATTTTATGTGTGCTGCTTAGAAGCAAAAAGAATAAAAATGTGTTCTTTGGGAGGACAAGGGAAAAGGAAATTTGATAACTAATCAGGGAAGGAAAGATCATTTCAGTTAATACCTTTAACATTTTAGGTCAAGCAAAAGAAATATTAAATCAATTTAAAGTCATATCATTTCTCATTTTGGGTAATAAAACTACTAAAAGCTTTCATGAGCAACAGGAGTCTACTGTTAGGATTCTGTTAGGATTTAGCAATAGCTAGCTTGCCATTTTTGTTGGAACTTGATATTGGAATTCAAAGTAGAGGTTCATGAAATATTATTATAAAGGAAGTATATTTTATGTTGTCTTTATAATGTTTAAAATGAGAGTAATATATGTGAGTACATATTAGCCATTTTTCTTGAGATATTTAAGTATTAAACTGAGGAAAATTGCTCTGAAAACATTTCCTAATTTAACATTTACGAGAAAAAAGCATGTCACTTCCTTAGGTTGCAAAGTATCATTCCTTCTTTTCTAAACATCATGAACCGCTCCGCTGATAGCTAAACCTCAAGAGTTTTCAAGACTATGATAATAATTGTTCCCCTAGTGTCTGTCTTTCTGTCTGTTTCACTCAAAGTTTCTCTAGCCTTTTGTGGTAAACAGTTTTTTATCAGTTTACTTGTCCTTTCCTGGCCGAGTCTCTCACTGCTCCTTCCCACCAATGGGAAGGCAGCAGGCAGCAGTGGCCCTAAGCCTTCACCCAATTTAGCTGAAGCTTCTTTGAAAATATGCCTTTGTAAATGCCTCATTAACTTACTAATTACTTTTATGGCTCTCTCTAATAAAGTGTTAAGAGTTATTTCATACTTGTTTTTTTTCTGGAAGTCTTGGTATGATGTGATTAGAATGCAGAGTCTTGAATAGGATTGATGGGAAGAGGAATATTGTTGATCCTGCCCTGCCCAAAACCCAGAGGTTTTTTAAGGTTAAAACTCTTTATCATTGCCACTGACATTTGTTGAGGACTTCCACAATTCTTTAAGGCAGGCCAAAAATCTTGTAATTATTATTTTTTAAAATTGAGTTTGTTTTTATAAAAGAAATACATGTTATAGAAAACAGAAAAGTAGAAATAAAGGGGGAAATTACCTTAAAAGAAAACCACTGTTAATATTTGGTTATATTTCCTTTCTGTGTGCTTTTTATTTATTTAACTTGTGACTGTACTTCGCTTAAAACATTATAAATCATTCTTCATCAATGAGGTTATGTTTGAATACGTGGGCTATGGGAAATGTTATTAAGAGAGAAAAAAATCAGCTCTAGTTTCTTTGGACAGCTTTTATATGGGTCATCCAATTTATTACCACAATATTTTTCTAAATGCTAAAGATAGAGTTTGAAGGTTTTTTTTTTTAATTCTAAAAAATTGAGATATAACTGACATACCATAAAATTCAAAGTTCACCCTTTTAAAATACACAATCAGTGGTTTTTAGTCTATTCACAAGGCTGTACAACCATCGTCACTATCTAATTCCAGAACATTTCATTACTTCAAAAAGAAATTCAACATCCATTAACAAGTTACTCCCTATTCTTCGCCTTCCCTCACACCCTTAAACTACTTTGTATGGATTTGCCTATGCCGGACATTTCATATAAATAGAGTCATACAATCTGTGGCCTTTTATGTCTTGGTTCTTTCACTTAGCATAAAGTTTTCAAGATTTTTCCATGTTGTAGCATGTGCCAGTACTTCCTTTTTTATGGTTGAATAATATTCCATTGTATAGATATACCACATTTTATTTGTCCATTCATCATTTGATGAGTATTTGGGTTATTTGCACCTCTTGGCTATTATGAGTAATGCTGCCATGAACATTTTTGTAAAAATTTTTGTGTGAACATGTGTTTTCATTTCTCTTAGGTATATACCTAGGAGTAGAATTGGGTCATACGGCCCAATAATTTGGGCCGTATGACTCTGTTTGACTTTTATTTTCCTAATATTTTATTGAGGTGAAATTCAAATAACAAAATTAAATATTTTTAAGTTAACAATTCAGTATCATTTAGTACGTTCACAATGTTGTAAAACAACTACTTCTATCTAGTGGTGAAATATGTCTATCATTCCTAAGTAAAACCCTTCACTCATTAGTTTCTCCCACCGCACCCCAGCCCCTGGCCACCACCAATCTGTATCCTGTTTCTATGGATTTATCTATTTTAGATGTTTCATATAAATTGAATCATACAATATATGACCTTTTGTGTTTAGCTTCATTCACTTTCATGTCTTGGAAGTTCATCTGCATCATAGCATGTATCAGTACATCATTGATTTTTTGGCTAAATAATACTCTGTTTAACTTTTGGAGGAACTACCAAGCTGATTTGCAATATGGCTGCACTAGTTTACATCCTCCCCAGCAATGTATGAGGGTTCCAGTTTTTCTACATCTTTGTCAGCACTCGTTATTGTCCATCTTTTTTATTATGGCCATCCCACTACATGTGAAATGGTATTTCATTGTGGTTTTGATTTGCATTTTCCTGATGACTAATGCATCTTGTCATATGCTTACTGGCCATTTATATATCTTTGGAGAAATATCTAGTCAGATCCTTTGCCAATTTTTAAATTGGGTTGTCTTTTTATTATTAAGTCGTAAGATACTATATCCCTATCAGATATATTTTGTTGGCAGATATTTTCTCCCATTCTGTGAGCTGTCTTTTCACTTCCTTCATGTTGTCCTTTAAACACATTTTAAATTTTGATGAAGTCCAATTTATCTATTTTTTTTCTTTGGTTACATGTGCGCTAGGTGTCATATCTAAGAAACCATTGCCTAAGTTTGGTCACAAAGATTTACTACTATGTTTTCTTCTAAGACCTTTAAAGTTTTAGCTCTTAGATTTAGGTCTTTGATCCATTTTGAGTAGATTTTTGTATATGGTGTGAAGTAGGGATCTAGCCTCATTTTTTGTATGTTGTCCCAGCACTGTTTTTTGAAACAACTATTCTTTCCCTCCACTGAATTGCCTTGGCACGCTTGTTGAAAATCAATTGACCATAGATATATGGATTTACTTCTGGACTCGCAGTTCTGTTGCTTTGATCTATATGTCTAATCTTATGCCAGTACCACCCAGTCTTGATTACTGTAGCTTTGTAATAACTTTTGACATCAGAAGTTTTAAGTATTTTTACCTGTATGTTGAGTGTGGCTCTGGCTAGAGTACAGTGGCTATTCACAGGTATGATCAAAATGCAGTACAGCCTTGAATTCCTGGGACCAAATGATCCTCCCACATCAGCCTTCTGAGCAGCTGGGACTACAGCCTGTGCCCAGCTTTAAAGTTTTCATTCTTAACATGTTAGTTGGGGGGAAAAAAGTTGGTTTTTTTTTCAAAAAGGAAAATTGTATTTTTTTTTTTTTTTTTTTTTTGAGACAGAGTCTTGCTCTGTTGCCCAGGCTAGAGTGCTGTGACATCAGCCTAACTCACAGCAACCTCAAATTCCTGGGCGCAAGCGATCCTTCTGCTTCAGCCTCCCGAGTAGCTGGAACTACAGGCATGTGCCACCATGCCTGGCTAATTTTTATATATATATTTTTAGTTGTCCAGATCATTTATGTCTACTTTTTAGTAGAGACGGGGTCTCGCTCTTGCTCAGGCTGGCCTCCAACTCCTGACCTTTAGCGATCCACCCGCCTTGGCCTCCCAGAGTGCTAGGATTACAGGCGTGAGCCACCGCACCTGGCCGGGAAAGTTGTATTTTTAACGAATTATACATTTTCTTCATTGGCTCTTTGCACAGTCAGTGTAGCTAATATAAGAGTGCTTATTTATAGGGTCTGGAACTAAAGTTTACTGTTGAGGGAGCTAAGGCCTGGAAATATAGCCATAAACTACTGGCACATATTAGATATCGAATAAATATCTGTTCATTTAAATGTTCTTTGATGTTAGTACTTGTTTTGCAGACAACTGTTTGCTTCCATATCTGATTTATAGGACACTTGAGTCTTTATGGCCCATTTGCCAGTTATGTAGCTTACATCACAAAGTGCGTATTTTATAATGATTTAGTTTGTGACGTGGTCTCTAGGAATTCACTGAAACAAAACCTTGTGATTTCCTGAGTAAGTGTGAGCATAAAGAGTGTAGATATGGCCAGACACAGTGGCCCAGTGGTGGCCCAACATTTTGGGAGGCTGAGGTGGGAAGATTGCTTGAGGCCAGGAGTTCAAGACCAGCCTGGGCCACATAGCAAGACCCTGTCTCTATAAAAAATAAGAAAAGTTAGCTGGGTGTGGTAGTGTGTGCCTGTAGTCCCAGCTACTCAGGAAACTGAGGTGGGAGGATCCCTTGAGCCCAGGAGTCAAGGCTGCAGCGAGCTGTGATCATACTGCTGCACTCCAGCCTGGGTGACACAGCAAGACCCTGCCTCTAAACCAGGGGAAGGGAATAATATACATGGTAAATAATTTTAGGATGGCATTCAGCTACATGTAAGAAAAATTTAAATGTGATTTAACCATACAAGGTTTTATTTTTCTCATGTAATAAAGAGGCCAGAGGTAGCAGTCTGTATGATGGCATCCTGTCAGGAGCATTCCAGGTTCATAGACTTCTGCTTTTCTTACATGTGGCAATCTTCTTCATGCTCATATCCCATTTCAGGCAGAAAGGGACAGGGTAAGACAGGGGCAAAAAGCGTATACCAAATGCTCTTATCTTTTGTAAATCACAAAAACAGTAGTTCCTAAAAATCCCCACTGAGAAGACTGTTTATATGTTATTGATCAGAACCATGTCACTCCCCACCCCGTGCCAAGACAGCCTAAGAAATCAAGTTTGTGGTTTCTTATATTTGTGTCTGAAACAAAATTAGGTTTATGTTAATTAGGAAGAAAGGGGAGACTACTAAGAAATGGAGAAATTTTGACTGAAAAGAGCTACCAAAAAAAAGATGAAAAAACTAGAACTGATGAAAATTAAGGTAGAATGAAAGAGTGATGATCAATATTTTCATCTAATTATATTTTTAAAAATTTATTCATTCACTACATCTTAACTGAGCACTTAGGCCATATATACCAACTGGCATGATCTGAGTACTTCATATCTTATATCCTACGTACTTTGGGGGCCATCTGCAGTATCCCCTCAATTTCCCTCTACTTCCGTGTCGTCGTATGAGAAGTCATGAGTACGCTTCCAATCCATACACTAAATATTTGTAAATAGTTGAAGCAGCTGGGTGCAGTAGCTCATACCTGTAATCCTAGCACTTTGGCAGGCCAAGGCAGGAAGATCACTTGAGGCCAAGAGTTTGAGACTAGCCTGAGCAACATAGTGAGACCCTGTCTCTACAGAATTTTCAAAATTAGCGAGGCATGGTGGCACGTGCCTGTAGTCCCAGCAATTTCAGAGGCTGAGGCAGGAGGATCACCTGAGCCCAGGAGTTTGAGGCTGCAGTGAGCTATGATGAAGCCACTGCACTCTAGCCCAGGCAACAGAGCAAAAGACTGTCTCAAAAAATAAATAAATGAAGTTGAGTCTTTTAGTTTAAAGTTATCTAAGCAAATCTACCTCTAGTTTTTTCCACTGTGACTAGTATCCTCCTCATTCATCATTTAACTTTTTTTAGGAAGTAAACAAGCATGGGATAATTCAGTGTTTTGAGGGAATCATAGCACATGACTTAAATTTAGCTTTAGGCATCATTTCCCCCAACCCTCCCTCCCATGCTTCCGCTAGGAGATACTGGAACAGTTTTGTTGGTGGAGATGTTTAGGATAGATAAGTGATTTTCTAGCCTTTTAAAATCTTCAAGGGCGCCTAGATTTCACAGAATGTTTGTGTGTTGATTTAGACACTGTACCTCATAACCATTAACATCTTTCCTAGGTCTAATAGTTTAGAATAGACTAGTGAAAGGTAGAGAGAAGCATATGGTAACCAAATTTATAGGAATTAAATACTTAACATGTTTGTTAAAACCTGAAATATTTTCTCTTAACCTTTTTAAAATAAAATGTTAAAATCATTTTATGCAAACAAATTGGATTTACTAAAATTTAGAAATGCTAAATTGAATTATTCTGACACTTGTATTATGATTTAATTATGAGGTGATTAGACTAGTGTCATGAAGTCTGGATCTTGTAGATAACACTGAAAAAACATCATGGAGGGGAGCAAAGTAGTAATATAAGTAAAGAAGTACTAAAGACCATGCAAAGGTGATTACGTTTTTCAACAAATATATAATTGAAATGAAATGTTTAGTTTTCCTCTTCTTTTTTTTTTCATTTTCAGATCCAGTTATGGGACACAGCAGGACAAGAACGATTCAGAAAGAGCATGGTACAACACTACTACAGAAACGTACATGCCGTTGTCTTCGTGTATGATATGACCAACATGGCTAGTTTTCACAGCCTGCCATCTTGGATAGAGGAATGCAAACAACATTTGCTAGCCAATGATATACCACGGATTCTTGTTGGAAATAAATGTGACTTGAGAAGTGCCATTCAGGTACCCACAGACTTGGCACAAAAATTTGCTGACACGCACAGTATGCCTTTGTTTGAAACTTCTGCTAAGAACCCCAATGATAATGACCATGTGGAAGCTATATTTATGACCTTGGCTCATAAGCTTAAGAGCCACAAACCATTAATGCTTAGTCAACCCCCTGATAATGGAATTATTCTGAAGCCTGAACCAAAGCCTGCAATGACATGCTGGTGCTAAATAAGTCTTCATTATACTATCTAATTTTGACTAAAGGAATACTTTTGAAGTATGACAGTGATAAGTCATAAGATTTAACTCAACTATAATGGATCATCCTGACACTTTACCATTTATCATTGTTATGCTTACTTTTGTGTTTTGTATCTACTTAATCAAGTTTGTCACTGGGACAACACAAGGAAAATGTTGGTTTTCAAGTGAGATTGAAAGTGAAGCAGATAGGATGAATCAGAACATCTCTCCATCGAGAGCCCAATGAAGGAGGCTTCAAATGAGAGCATGATGAGATTTTAAGAGTCAATAACTATTCAATCCCATGTTCCTGGGATTGAAAAAATATCAAGTGTTTAGTACACACCTTTGAATGTCCTTTGAATGGGAAGTGTTCCCAATAGGGTAAAAACTAATATCTGCCTCTCCACAGAGTTTGTTCTTTGATTTTGGGGTTTTTTTGTTTTGTTTTGTTTTATCTTAGAGACAGGGTCTCACTATGTTGCCTGGACTTGCCTTGAACCCCTGGGCTCAAGCAATCCTCCTGCCTCAGCCTTCTGAGTAGCTGAGACTACAGGCATATGCCTTTCTTAGTTTTATTAGCATATTTAATTGTGTTATTACTGGTATATTTTTAGAGCCAAGACTTTAGTTCCAGTGGGATAAAAAGGCCTAGAATGTTTTCTGGTTCTCAGTCCATAAAGAATGACTTTTCCAACAGTTCTAGATGCTTGATTTTTTTTTTTTAATTTTGTTTAATAGGGGTCTCGCTATGTTGCCCAGGTTGATCTCAAACTCCTGGGCTTAAGTTATCCTCCTGCCTCAGCTTCCCGAGTAGCTGGGATTACAGGTGCATACTACCATGCCCAACTTGTTATTTCTAATTAATATCAATCAGATCTACAAAAATCATTGTTACTCTCAAAAGAGTAATTTGAATTGTTTTCTTACCAAGTTCTATTAAAATATGCAAAAATGAGATTTTAAGGCAAATGAAGTGACATAATAAGGTGCTTTATATTTTATTTTGATATCTTTAAACAGTAAAAAAGTCATTGAAAGCATTTGAGGAGTTGTAACTTAGGAGAAAATAGGTAAACATTGTTCCTGGCTACCACAGGAGACTGTTCTTAGCTTTTAGTAATTTGAAGCTGTGTATCTGGCATGGTATCTCTTGCTTTCCCCTCACTCCCAATCAATTTAATGACTAAATGCTGAATGAACAAATTAACTTCCATTTGGATTGTACCTCTGAGGGTCTAACACTAATTGCTGTGAGTCTACATGTATTTCTCTAATAGTATTGTGTTGTATCAGTTTTTTTAAATCTTTAAATTTTATGGTCACAACAAGCTATTCCTCCTCAGTATGAACAATAAATTAGATATTGAAAAATACCTTGTCTATCCCTCAGTAATGGAAAGAATATTTCAAGAAGTTTTTTACCCTAAATACTTTTATTTCGAATGTAAGACTTTGCACATAGAAAATAGCAAGCTTGCACACGCAGCTGTTTACATAAATGGAATGTAAGCCATGAACTTTAAATGACGTGTGCACACTTAACAATTCTGATAGATTGCTGTCCTTGATAATTTTAGAGGAAATGAAGCCAGAAGATGATTGTACTTATAGAATTTTCAGAAAGTGGGAAATCAATTAAATCTGTAATCTAATCCAGTTTCGGATTTTTGTTTAATCATTGTGATGATAGTCGTAACTAGATCATTTAACTATAAAGACAAAAGAATTATATTAAGTGAACTAACTGAAAGTAATAATTACAGGAAGTTATTCAGTTTTAAGTGCTAGAGCTCAAATTGGCTTTATTTGCATTTAAGGAGATTAATCCATTTTTCTTAATCATGCTGGAATTTAGATTTGTTTTATCTAAATTAACATTGATTTGTAACTATTTTTATAGTGAAATCACAACAGCTATAGTAATTGTGATGAGTGTAACAGTTTTTTTAAAGAAGGGAATCTGTTTATTGCTTTTCAAAACATTTTCTAAAGTGGGGGAAGAAAATTTATAGACTTTCCAAGCACATTTTTTTTAGTAGTTACCATGGTTTAAAAAAATTAATTTAACTTTATTTCTTTTTTTAAGAAGTTAGTAGTATTCTTTACAGTTTTGTGAAAGGACTTATTTTTTCACTTTAATATTTATTAATTTTAAAATATTTTTATCTCATTTGTAATAATTTGTTTTAATTTTTTATATGTATGTTTTTATTTTTAAAAAGAACATACTTATCAGTTGAATGGGGATAAAGCTTTTAGATATATTCCAAAATATTTATAAAATATTTCATTAACTGTTGACAAATCACTTCCAAAATGGTGACTAACAACTAATTATTAGTATTTAAAGCACAAATCACACATTTTGTAAATCTGTGTGAATTTGTTTTAACTATGACCTTTAATTGAAAATATCAGATATGTTTTGGAAAGGTCTTAATTTGAGAACACCAAAGGAAACTACCCCAAAATCTAATGTAGTAAGCTATTAATGACAATGCTTTATTGAAAGGATATTGCTAATACACGTTTCCTCATGAAATCTAAGGTAAAGTTAAATTTTGTTATGAAATAGTGTCACTGTTAAATTTCTTCCATAAAGTTCAATAAACCAGCTTTACCACGAAGAATCTGTGTTTTATTTCCTGTGGTTACTTGGTGGAGTATAAAATAAAACAAAGAATCCCCTTTTTTCCCCCTGGTTTCCAGATAATATATAACATTTTTGACAACAACAAATAAAATCCCACCCATTGGAAATTTAGTTTCCTTTATACATTTGAGGTTACTATTAAAGTTAGCTGATAGGGTAGCTTTTGAGTTTGTGTGATTTAGTATTCCAACTTGTTTAAGAATGCCTCAGTGAAATGGTAGATACTATAAGAGTGGTTGACATGTATTTAGAAGTAAAAGGATTTAGCAGAATAAATAACTGTGAGAATTATGACAAAAAAAGATGATGTACATCTCAGGTATAAGATTGCAATTACTGATTTAGGCCCTAGAGGATTGGGACTTCGGGGCCTCTGAAGTTGATACTGCTTCCATCGGTCAGTTTATTTCACATACAAGTTACTCTTGTGCTCAAATACAAAATCACATTATTCATGAAAGACTGCTCCCTTAGATATTAAGGCAATAAGTTGGTCGTGTCTTTTGGGGGCAAACTTGCCAGAGGCTGTGTGGCAAGGGCTAAGTCACTTGATTTGTTGGAATAGCCTGATTTATCAATTGTTTATCAAGTACCTGCCATGTGTTCTCCAGTTGTGTCGGGCAGTAGAGCTACATAGATGAATAAGACTCTGTCCTTGAAGAACTTACAAAATATATAAGCAAATAGGAATTCTACAGTATGTGACAAATGTAATCAAAGAAGCATATATAATACAAAGGACAATGAGCACAGAGAATGGAGTGGTCTTTGGCTTGGATGCAGGGGAACATCAAAAAGCCACCCAATGGAGGGACTTTTGCGCTGCATCTTGAGGTAGATGTGAGGCATTCTCCATGTCACATGGGACGGAAGGGCATACCAGGTGAATGCACCACCAGGCTCAAGAGTAGAATTGAATTTGGAGAGAATGGCTAAAGGGCCAGCGTAGGTATGTGGTAGAATGGACGTGTGGTCAGAACACTGGGAAATGAAGCTCGCAAGGTAGGCTGTGGTCAGACAGTTGCCATATGCAGTGGGATCAGGACTGACTTGGGTGCAGGTGTCAGAACCTCAGTTTGAACCAGCCAGTAAGCGGGAATTTATTATAAGGTGTCCGACTTGTCTCACTGGACCCGAGGACAAGGATGTGACTGAACTCAAGAGCTAGGATTGAGCACTCAACTTCCTAACTCTGGCTCAGCTTCTTTGTACATCTTCATTCTCTCTTTTATAAGTGGGTTTTTCCATTTTTCTGATTAAGTGGCAGAAAATGTGGCCACTGACTGCTTCTGAACTTTGAAAGGAACTGATAGTCAGTCCCAAGTTGAAATTTCTAGGATGGACTGTTAACTGGCCTGGCTAGACTGAGATGCCCACTCAAGACCAGTAGCCAAAACAGATAAAATAGGCAATAGAACGAATAATAAGGAGCTTAGCAGTAATGAAATACTTTCTTATACTCTGTTAATTCTACGGAATGAATAACAAAGACAAAAATTGAATTGTTTTAGTAATTTAAAGAACGTTCTGAGACTCTAAGAAAAATATACAAAATCTTCTATAATTATTTAAAAGAATAAGAAAAGTTCTTCTCATCACAAGCAACCAGTGCCGTGAATCTGTTGTGTTTCTTCACATAACAATATATCCTAGAGATGAGTTCATGTTAAAATACACAAACTTAAAAAAAAAATACATAAACTTTATCATTATTCTTTAGGCCTCATGGGATTCCTTTAGTTGACCATTATTTAGACAGCTCCTCTACTGATGAACATTTAGGTTGTTTCCAATCTTTTGCTATTACGAGCATTACTGAAATGAATATCCTTTTATATAAGTCATTTTTCAAATGTGTGAGTATATCCAAAGGGCAAATTCATAAAAATGACATTGCTAGATAAGAGGTGTGTGTATTTGCAATTTGGATTTCTAATCGTCTTCCTCAGAGGTTGCACCAGCAAGCAAAAGAGTGCTTGTTCTTTCACACACTCCCCAACATATTCTATATACTATCAAAGTTTCTGATGTTTGCAAATCAATAGGTGAAAAATGGTATCTCAGTGTTTTTTTTTTT
>CAUYSK010088622.1:0-25015 GCA_963575035.1 Avahi laniger | reverse complement strand
AAAAAAAAAAAAAGAAAAAAAGACTGGGGACAGAGGAGAACTTAACCTGGGATCACCTGTAAGGCCAACAACCCAATGCACGAGGTTCAGATTTGATTCTAAGTGCAATAGGAAGCCACTGAAAAGTTTTAAGTCAAAGAGCGACATGATCTTATTCCTGTTTCGAAAATATCACTGTGGCCGTGTTGTGGCAATTACACACATATTAGCAGAGCAAAAGCTTTGAAAAACCTGTTCAACTCTGCTAAGTTCAGTGTTTTCCAACGAGTTTGATCATAAAACCTCTTTTTTTCCCCATGGAGCACTTTAAAGTTCTTTGATTCCATTCAGGTAAGACACAGCGTGGTGTGAGACACATCATTTCCTGAAGAGCTCTCTGTTGCTACAAATGTTTTGGGCATCCCATACTGAAATCTTGAACCCTTTCCAGATAGTTGTAACAAGAAGAAAAACAATACACGATGTCTAATATTAAATGAGTACATACTTGGCATCCCTTGCTACAGTGAATATTTTTATCATCTTCATTTTTTAGATAAGCTAATGGGGGTAAAACAAACTGAGTGATTTTCTAAAAGTCATATACCTAGTAACTGTTGGCATCAGGATTCTTAGTCACCGCATAGTAAACACATCTCTGATCATTACAACAGGCAATTCCAAAACCCTGCCTTCCTCTACAGGTTTATCTGAGATTCACGGAGGATAATTATCTCCTCCTACCACACTATCTTAATGTTCTTCTCTGAAAGGCTTGGAGGTCCCTTGCTGGTGAGTTTACATACACATAGTTTAGTGCATCCTTTCTAGCCTGTTACTTAGACAATTGTGATTTCCTTTCTGTCCTCAGGTAGAGAAGAACACCAGCAGGGAAGGTAATGAGATTTCAGCAATGCTGGCCCTTGGGACCTTCATAATCATCTCTTGGTAGGTCATGGATGAATTCCTTCGAGACTGACATAGAGCTGGATACCTTGTCCAAGTGCATCATTTTATGGATTAGTCACTGTGCCAAAGCTGTATGATCGGACACCATGGGGAAGCCAATTTGTGGCTCTGTTTAAAGATCTATCTATGAAAAATCATTTTATTTTGTCTTTTGAGACAGGGTCTCACTCTCTTGCCCAGGTTAGAGTATAGTGGCATCATCATAGCTCACTGCAACCTCAAACTCCTGGGCTGAAGCGATCCTCCTGTCTCAGCCTCCTAAGTAGCTGGGACTATGGGTGCACACCACCATGCTGGCTAATTTTTCTATTTTTTTTGTAGAGACAGGGTCTCGCTCTTGTGCAAGCTAGTCTTGAACTCCTGGCCTCAAGCAATCCTTCTCCCTTGGCTTCCCAAGGTGTTAGGATTACAAGTGTGAGCCATCACACCTGACCAATTTTTACAAAGCACAAAATATCTGAATAGATAAGTCATAAGAGACGAACTAGAAATGGGCAATAAAGGCATTAGAAGATATTCTACCCCACTATTTATCAGTGATAGGTAAACATAGTGGATGCTCAAAAGTAACCAAATTCTACTGGAAAATGCTGTCCCCAATCATGTGTTTCTAATGCCTATATTACTGACCCTCCCCAGCACCAGACTAGGCATGTGATGCTAGTGGATGAATCAGATTCTTGCCAAGACTTTTTACTTTAATAGGAGCTGCCAGGGAAGGCCCTTTGATCTCTGTTCCCATTGCTAAAGCTCTAGAGTTTGGAACTTCTCTCGGCCACACCTACATCCCACCCCTCCCAGGGGACGCACACATTAGTGCCCTCACTCCCTGGTCAGCCAGTACCGCCAGATGCCATGTTGAGAAAGTGAGGGTTGGGCGGCTGCTGGACAGCATTTATGTCCCTGGCCCCGGCTGTCCTCACATCCATTTCCTACTCCACATTCCCTTGATTTTGATACTTGTGCCAATAAATATTCCTGCTTTTCTCTAAGCTACGTCAAGACAGGTTTCTGTCACCTGCAACTAGAGTTCTGATTAATATACTAAGTACATACACCTTTTTTAATCTATAAGATTGATAAAGATCTAAGGGTGGGGAAGCCGGCTGTTAGTGACAATGTGAGTTAGCGGATCTCTGCTCTCTCTGCAGGGGAGATTCCCTATGTAGCAGCTCATGTGTAGACACCTTGACTCGGAAATCCCGTATTGATGAATTTACTACCCTAAAGAGATAACTGGTAAGAATGCAACGTATATGTTTAAGCATATCCATTGTAGTATTAATTTTATATTAATACTAGTAAAACGTTGGGAACCACCAAACGTTCACCACCAGTGGAATGGTTAAGTGAACTCTGGAGATGGAATTCTAGGCAATCATTAAAAATGATTCCTAGAGAGAGATATTCATGGTATTTTATTGAGTAAAAAGTAATATTTATTAGAGCCATTTTTAGAGAGTGAATGTTAGGGACAGGTGCAGGCCGGCAGTGGTAACCACAGGAAAAGACGAGGGGAGCAAAAATGAGGAAGCCAATGAACATTTAGAACCAAACCCGCAACAGCAGGAACTTGTAGTTAGGGACTTTTCCCCAGCCAGGAGCAAGCACAGAAACTGTAAGCTCCTGTCTGAAGGTGACCTTTCCCCCGTTAATATATATTAGCATAGTAAATGTGCATTTCAAGGGTAAAGGTCAAACAGGAACAAGGAAACTAGAAGGGAAAGTAGCTGGGCTGGAACCCCCCACTGACTAGCAAAGGACCACGCCAGGACACCACCAGGCCCCTGATGTGGCGCTAAACTGTGATTTTTTCCCCTCTGTTTCATCTCTGAGGTAGCAAAGAGACTATTCAAGGTGAATTGGTAGTACTAAGAGGTACATTATTATTTTTATAATTAATGTTATGTCGATAGTGGTAAGTCATGTCATTTGTGCGGTTTATAAATATATATGACTTTTTAAATACAACGGAGTAGAAAAGAAGGCTAACAGTGTGCATTCTCAGTCAGCCAGTTTGCCTGCTTCGTTGAACACATGCACATAAAGGTGGGCCACAGCACAGACACGGGAGGCTGGCAGTGTCGTGGATGGGTGTGGTTCTGGAATCAGACAACCGGGTTCAGGACTTAGCTGCTCCATCGATGAGCCAGGGAACTTGCTTTAACTCTCCAAGCCTCTATATTCTCATCTGTCAAATAAGCATAATAGTAAAAGTATTATATGTAGCTCATAAGTCTTTTGAAAAGAAACCTTAGCTAGTGTGCCTGTCATATCATAAGCATTCAATAAAAGTTTATAATGAAAAACACACCAAAATCACTCACCTGTGTGGTAAAAGGCCACCAACCGAGGTTGCTCCTTGGCACACGATAGCAACCTGCAGGCACCCAGGTAGCTGTATCATGAGTCATGCAGTATTATTTGCACAAGATGCCTTTGCACGTATTGATTACCCATCTGCAACATTCTTTTCTCTCTCTTATTTTTCCTTCCCTCGTCATCTTCATCTATATCATCCCAACTGATCATAATCCACATGATGTCCCCAACTCAAACAAATCTCTTGACTTTCTCAGATGAAACCATGCCACTTTGTTCACAACACTCTGTGCTTTCTTTCTCAACACTCGCCACATTTTCTAATTGCGTATTTATTTGTAATTACTTGTAGTTGTCTCCTAAATGTTCATCTCCTCCCCAAAGAGCACTCCCTGCAAGAAGTCAAGGCCACATCAGCTTTGCTCATCTCTTTACACCCACTGTCTGCAATGTGGCTGGCCTTCAAAAAGTTATTTTCTGAATAAATGTATTAATTAAATCATTATAAAAGCCAGCATGCTTAAAGCTCTTTAGTGTATTTCCATACCATTCGACACTTTTCACTTTAAAATTAAATGGTTCTCAATCATGGATTGATCTTGGCCGTGTACCCAGCCTGAGAAAAGGCTCATTTTAACTTACCTTGAACTTTGTCAAGAAACCTTTGAGACTGCAGTGCTAATTGTGTGCCCACTCCAATAAAATAGGATCTTAGAGTAATTTGGCATCAGAAGAATTTAAAGGAGATAAAATGTAAAACAATCCACAAAATGAGTTGAAACTGTGCCTCTGGGACTGGCAGGGGGGTTGGCAGTGCAGGGCGACGTCGTCGGGGTCAGAAGTCTCGACGAATTAATTGGCATGTAGAACTTTGATTTAAAAAAATAGCCAACTCAGAAAAAGAAATAGGAAAGTAAATCAAGGATTAAAAATAAGAGAAACTAGAGCCTGGACAGAGGTAAGCACAGTGTGCTACGGCGTCACTTGAAGACGTGCCTGGGGGACTGTCCACGGGATCCTCAGCGTTAAAGCTTAGAAGTCTAACGAAGTGAAAGACAATTCGCTCCTCAGAGGCAGTCGCTAAAATATGTCATTCCAGTAGTTTTGTGTGTTTTAAGTCATTGAGATAACAATGAAGATTTAATTTTGTGTTCTCCCTTTTTTCACCCAACACTATAGAAGAACCATTTTTCTCTTATAACCATCACTGAAAAAGAGAGAAAGCAAGTACTTAAAGTCCTCATAACGATCACAGCTTTGACTCTGTACTCACCCTACTAATTCCATTTACATCTAGGCTAAGAAAATAATCCAAAATAGAAAGTCGTTTAGCTATAGATGTTCATTAAAATATTATTTATCATAGTAAAAAAGTAGACACAGCCAAAATTTCCAATAACAGGGAAAAGGTTAAATAAATTATGGTAAATTCATAAGATGGGCTACCTTGACGTCATTAAAAGTTATGTTTTTTATGAATGTTTACTGGTAAAGGGTGATGATTCACAATGTAATGTTAAAGCAGAATACAAAACAACATATATTTTTATTCAGTTTTTAAATAGACCTATATATTTCATAAAATTATGCACAGAAGAAATTGGAAATATTATCCTAAAAGTGTTCACCATGATTATTTCCAGGTGGTAGGATTTAAGTGATTTTTATGTTCTCAATATATTTTTATATAATTTCTAAATTTTGTATAATAAGTAGGCATTAATTTTTTTATCCAGAAGAGGAAAGTCACTATTTTTAGAGAGCCCTTTGATTGAGTTAATGTGCAAAAATCATTAAGAAATTTTTTCAAAACTTGGATAATTGTACTCTACATATGAATGATAGCTGCAAATAAATCACAATTGTGTGACAGTCCTTAATTAGGTGGAAATAGTAGTACTTAAAAAAACTTTCTTGGGTGAAGTTTTAAAGCTTTGGATTCATAAATTCCAAGCTAAGTAGTGGAGCTGTCAGGCCCTCCATCAGTCACTGCGTATCCAGGCCAGTTTTTCGATGACATTTTGAAATGTTATTTCACCAACTTCGCAACTAGAAATGATCGAGATGCTAAAGAATTGAATTTTACAAACTCTTCAGGTCAAAATTTATTTTTTCAGAGACTTATTTATGTGTCTATCCTCTAAAACAACACAGTCCAGCCCATTCACAGAACACCAGGCCAAAAAAAGAGAGAGATGGTAATGGCCTATGATGAGATTGAAGAGATTCCGTAATCCGCAGTATAGCTCCCAAGTCGCAGGCCAGCCCACGAGGCCATGGGAGAGGGGAGAGAAGGGCAGAGGAACAGGACGGGGAACTGCCATGAAGGATGAAGCAGCTCGAGGCCGGACCCTGGCCCCAGGGATACACCGTTCTTGTTCATATTTGTTTGAAAAGTTGAGGCAGAGTACAGTGCTGGAAAGAACGTAGGCTTCGGAGTCAGACTGGAGTCAAAGCCCTGGCTTAGCTTTCCTACGCTCTACCATCTGCCTCTGCAGAACAAGGATAATAAGACTGCTGGCCTCATGAGAGTTTTGGAAGATTAAATGGATGGCCCATGTGTTTAGCACATGGCCAGACATGGGGGAAGAACTCAACCACCACAGCCATTATTGTTGTTGTTGTCGTTGAAAGTTTGCACAGGGAGAAGCTGATGAAGGCCTCCCAGAGAAGGAAATATTTGAGAAATACCTCAAAAGACCAGGAAGAGCTTGTCAAGGAAATATTCATACGTTTAACACACATGCTGAGTGCCTACTGTGTTCCAGTCACGGTGGACCTTCTGGGGACTTAGTGTCAAATAAAATAGAGTCTTTGCTCTCATGTACTTTACATTCAATTGTGGGAAGACAAACTTTATTAACACATTGACTGCCACACTGGAAAAAAAAAATTTTCCTTGGGGTCATAGTGTTTTAATACAAAAATAGAATAAAAACTTCAAAAAAAACGATCCTTTCTAATTTAATGAAAAATTTGTTATTTTTCAGTGTTTTCTGTGAGTGAGTTATATGCAATAAAATTGTCAATATTGTTTGTAACAATAAGAATGTCAGCAAGTAAGATTTTCACAGACCAACTGCAGGGTTTTGCCCAGGGGGCCACACGTCACGAAACATGTAGCTACAGCATGGCGGTGTGAGTTGCCTGTGTATCACGTGGCTCCCAAGGTAAAAAGACATGTGAATTATACATGTTTCTCAAGGTCCAGGGCTCAAAACTAGCATGAGTTAAATACAACTCACATGGCAGTTAATGTGTTAAATAATATGCCTAATGGCTGGTAAACACTATGAAGATGAATAAATTGAAGTGAAAAACCCCAGATGTCCACTAACAGTGATGTGGCTCTATCAGATGTGGTCTATTCAGGAAATGAAAAACTATGCAGGAGAGAACAGGAAATAAAGCCAGTGACACACACAGTACAAATGACTCTCACAAGCAGAGTGCAGAGTGCGCACAAGAATATGATCGCAGGCACACAAAGGTGAAAACAGGTGAAGCCAGTCAGTTCTTGGTGTTCAGGCATCTACATTCATAGGGGCAAAACTCAATAAAGTCGTTGTGCAGCAATATCCAATTGTTAGGACAATGGTGGGGGTGGGTGACCATCCAAGAGGGGTGAGCAGAGAGCTTCTGGGTGCTGGTGATGATCCAAAGTCTCACCTGGGTTGGTATAAATTAGACTGTTGTTAAACCATCTATAGATGTTTCGTGCATTTGTCTGCATGTATGTTTCACAGATTCTAAAATGCAGAAAAAGAAAAAAGCAGAAGCAAACAGAATGAAAGTCCATGGGGAAAATAATTTCAGAAAGAAGGAATTGTTCATGCAAGGGCAAGGAGCTGTAAAGGCATGCACCCGTATGCTGAGAATCAAAAGATTTACACCTAATGGGTACAATGCAAGCTACCTTGGTGATCAGCACCCAACTTTGACTCAAACTGCACAAAAGCAAAACATGTAATCAAAACGTTTTTATCCCTGTAATATTCTGAAAAAAAAAGTTTTCTTTCCTGGCCCCCACCATAAAAAAAAAAAGATATTCAGTACAACCAGGGTATAAATTATAAGCAGAGGTGGAGGTGGGTGGAAAGGGGAAGAGGCAAGCAGGGGCCAGTTCAGAACAAACCTTGTGTGACATCACATGACAAGGAATGTAGATCAGTTCCTGCAAATGGTGGGGGCCACCAAAGAATATTTTTGACAGCAAATCAGAAATTTCCCACCTGCTCTGTGGAGGGTGGATTGTGGCAAGACGGGTTTGGGCAGAGAGTTCCAGAAGGAGGCCCTTTAAGCAGACATGACATGGGTCTTGGCAGACCTAGAGCCAGGCATGCCTGCAAGATCCCTTGGAAGATGAAATTTTCTGAGAGAATAGACCAACATGTACGATGAGAGAACAGGTACTGCATTACTGTGATGGTTAATTTCATGTGTCAACTTGACTGGGCTATGGGATGCCCAGCTAGCTCATCAAACATTATTTCTGGATGTGTCTATGAGGGTGTTTCTGGGAGAGATTACCACTGAGCACATGGACTGAGCAAAGAGGATTCATCCTCACCAAAGTGGGTGGGCATCATTCAATCTGTTGAGGGCTCGACTAGGACACAAAGGTGGAGGAAGAGTGAATTTGCTCTCTGTCCGAGCTGGGACATCCATCTTTTCCTGCCCTCGGACGTTGATCCTCCTGAGTCTTTGGCCTCTGACTGGGACTGAACCACTGGAAGGCACGGTGGTTCAGGTTGGGACTGGAGCCCCACCGGCTCTCCTGGGCCCCCGGCTTACAGACGGCAGATCATGGGACTTGTCAGCCTCTATACGCGAGTGGGCCAATCCTGCTTAATAAATCTTTTTCTGTATATCTATCTACATTCTGTAGGTTCTGTTTCTCTGGAGGACTCTGACTAATACAACCTCAAAAAGCTACAGAGCGTATGATAGGGAAAATAGGCAGCAGATGTTCCAGAAAAGGAGATGGAAGTGTGTGTACTTGAATCTTCACTTCGAGCTGGGCTATGAAGCATGCAGGACCATGGAGGAAGGGGACAGAGGGTCAGAGCTGGTGAAGGAAGCGGAATCGCAGGGAAGGGAGGCAGTAAGGGAAGAGCTGACCGGAAGTGTTTTCTGTCAGGGCTAAGGGGGATGCATCGCTGTCCCGTACTACTCACTTTGGCCTGTAGTGATTCTTCGACTTCGGATTTCACAGCTATCGTCCCTCTTTCACCAGCAAGATTGGCATCATCCCTTCACACCTGGTGACTGTGCCACCTTCCTGCCCACGACATCCCCATGGTCCCCTCAGCGGTGGGAGGGGAGAGCGGGAGGGAGAAACGCTGAGGGACACATGAGGCAGACGCTGGCGAAACCGGCTGAGAGCTGGCCCCGTGGTGCCTGGGGCAGGGCCACGCCCCCTCTCCTGGGGGGTGAACCGTGTGGGGGACAGATGGCCGAGGATGCACAAAACTGTCAGGCAGCAGGATGAGGACTGCAAAATGCCAGCTGGCTGTTCAGAGCTGAGTTCAAACCTGCGGCTAGGGAGGAGCAGACATCACAGCTGCGGGCAAGAGTTGCCCAGGGCCTTAGGGACCCAAACAGATTGGAGTCCAGGAAGCCTCTGATTCCAGAGGAAATGGGAAATCCTAAAGCAGGTAAACTGAGGCAGAATCCAATTTATACAGTCTTGGTTAATGGGACAAGGGCAGGAGGGACTCCCGCATCCCTGAGGCTACTGGGGTTTGAAGGACTCGCCCCTGGAGCACCAAACACCAGCTTTATAGAAATGTGACTGTTTTTACATACCACCAGAAATGGACCTGAGGCTTTGGATATTCATGCCATCCTGATCCAAATTAATTCAGGAGGGGCGAGTGAAGAAAAGTAATGTTTATCAAATATTCACCATGTGCCAGATAATATGGTAAGTGTCGTACAGGTGAAATCTCTTTTAATCCTTTTAAACCTGTTAGGCCAGTATCATGGACTCCAGTCTGCTGTTAAGAAATCTTGGATTCAGAGAGGTTTAGCAATTTTCTCCAAGGCAGTGGAGCTAGAAAATGGCAGTGCAGAGTATCAGATCTGGAGTGGAAGGGACTGAGCCTATGGGCAAAAGATGTAAGAAACGCAATTAGGGGAAACTGAGGCAAGAAGGGTCTGCTCTTCCTAGACTGTTGTATAAGTCCCAGCCTCACCAGATTCCCTTTCTCCTGCTCCTCACAAAAGAATGATCAGACCCCAATAGGACTTAAGTAAGGCGGGAAGGGGTGGATGGATAAATTCGCACCTAATGGATATAATGCCCACTACATGGATGATGGGAAAACTTGTAACTTTGACTCAAACTGTACAAAAGGAATTCGTGTACGCAAAACATCTGTAATATTCTGAAATTTAAAAAAATGTTTTAAAAAGACATAAGGAAATATTTGTTTGGTCAAAAGATCTTCACATTCAGATCATTAAAATGGCACTTACAGGCCTCAAATAGAGTTGGTTATCACACGTACATACCTAAACAGAAAAGATGGTCCCTTCCACTGAAAATGCTGGTCAGGTTTTATTGGCTATCAACTAGATGCCTTAAAATTACCATGCTATAAAGAGGGCTCATTTAACGACGCACTGCGCTGCCCCAAGTCGCCAATCACTAATTCAAAGTACTCACACTTGACAGCAGTGACGGCTAATTCTGTGTGTCAGTGTGATCGGACTAAGCAGCGCCAAGACAGGTGGCACAGCGCTATTTCTGGGTGTGTCTGGGAGGGTGCTTCTGGAAGAGATTAACTCCCCAAATCAGCAGACCGAGGGAAAAAGATCTGTCCCCACCACTGTGGGCAGACTTCATCCAATCCACTGGAGGCCTCAATAGAACAAAAAGGTGGACGAAGGGTGAATTGTCTCTCTTCTTGAGCTGGGACATCGTCTTCTGTCCTCAGTCACTGGAGCTCTTGGTTCTCAGGCCTCAGACACGGATGGAATTACACTACCAGCTTTCCTGGTGCTCCAGTTCACAGGTGGCAGACGGTGAGACTTCTCGGCCAATCACATCGGCAAATTCCCATAATATGTGTGTGTATATATATATTAATATGTATTGTTGGTTCTGTTTCTCTGGAGAACTCTATGTGACATCCCATGTAATATGTTGTTTTAATGTTGTAAAATGCCTGGATCCCTAGAAGTTCAAAAATCATTGAAGAATAAACACATAAAGTAAATGTTCTGCAACTATCGAGCAAATTATCAATGTCTGTATATTTTCTGATCCATGGATCATTAAGGAGAAAAAAGCTCAATTGATATAATATCAGAGTAAAATCCTATAAACAATAAATAATTATTTTAAAGATTCAATAAAATAATATGATTTTTTTCCCAGAATCCCCAGTTCAGCTAAGATTTTCTCTGACTTCCAACAGTTCAACCTGATTTTCTGGGTTCCCACACACATAAGGACCTCATGCAATCTGACGGCGCCGTGTTGGGAATTTGGGGAAGAAAACAGACTGGAAAAGCAGGGGTAAGTCAGTGAGTCAGAGCCCTCCCCAGCCACCACCCCACCTAGGCGCTCATCCTTGATGTCTGCATTACTGCAACAATGGGCTCCTCCTTGTTCGTTTTCCATGGAAGCTTTAACATTGTTCTCCACCCAGGGGTTGAAGCCACAAACCTGTTTGTCCTCCCTGTGTCTCCTTACCACCTAAATTCCTTCAGTTTTTGCTCTCTGGTTCCCAAGGCTACTGACTTCCCTCCTTCTCCAACCCATCTCTGTGATTCTGGCCACCTTCATTTCCTATCGGGGTCCCTGCCACAGCCTGTAACAGATCCCTTTGCCTCTACTCCTACATCTTGCCAGCAACTGGCATCATCTTTCCAAAGAGCTAATCTGATGGTGACTTGAGTCTTTCCCAAGTTCCACAGCCTTCCGAGTTCACGCTTTTCTTTCACAGCCAAATAAAACAGCTAGAAAAGAATGACAAGAAGCGCCTCATCTTTTGCCTGGGAGGCTCACATTTCCTGGGGTCCACAGGGGATCACTTCCCTCTCTGGTGCAATTCTCCAGATCGTCCCTTCATTCCTCAAGGGCAGAGTGGAATTAGAGCACCTCCCCATAGCAACTTAAATTGGGTGTCAGGCTGTCATGGACTGAATGGTATGTCCCCAAAGATAAGTTGAAGAGCTAACCCCCAGTACCTGTGAATGTGACCTTATCTGGATATAAGGTCTTTGCAGATGTAATCCAGTTAAGATGGGATCATTAGGTGCCCAGTGTGGCTGGTGTCCTTATAAGGAGAGGGGAATTTGTACACAGACACACGGGGAGGAGAACGCCATGTGAAGACACAGACATGGAGGGGGAGCAGCCGTGAAGACAGAGGCAGAGATTGGAGTTTTCCTGCCACAAGCCAAGGAGCACCTGGGCTACCAGAAGCTGGAAGAGATAAGGAAAGATCCTCCCCAGAAGTGTTGGAGGGAGCATGTCCCTGCCAACACCTTGATTTCAGGTGTCTGGTCTCTAGAATTATGAGACAGTAAATTTCTGTTGTTTTGAGACACCCATTTTGTGGTACATTGTCACAACAGCCACAGGAAACTAATACACAGGCCTAACCACCCCTTGCTCCATCACAAAAAAATATGCCCATCTCCCCTGTGAGACCTGGCCTCTCTCCACATCCCCAGAGAACATTCTCAGAACCAAGTGTCTCTCCATGCCTTTTTCCCCTATGTTTCTGCCTCCCAAAATGCCTGTCTCCAGAGTCCATCTCAAGAAGGTCAAAATCCCTTAATTTATTTTTTCTCTGCTGAAGGAAGCCACAGTTCACATTATTTTTCATTGCACTTTTAACCTCTCTTTGTCTCACCCTCTCTTACCCAGACTGTGCCCAAAGCCTTCTCTTTTCAAAACCCAATGTTCTTGTTGTTTCTTAACCATAAGAAAATTCTCTTAGAAGTATTCTTCTCTCATTAAAAGCTAGCTTTTAAGATATCACTTTTTTTCTCCTTATAAAACTATCTTGTCACTCATCTGTTTAAAACTCTTATCCTCTTGCCCTCAGGACAAAATCTAAACCCCTTATTCTTTCATTCAGCAGATAGTTAAGCACCTCTTAGATGCCACTGAAAATACTTTGCTGGTGAATAAGAAGCCATGATCTCATCTGTCACGGAGATGGCAGACTAGTGCTAGAGAAAGATAATAAGTAAACACACAAATACATACATCGTTATGCCACTATAAATTCTAGGAAGTGCTATGAAGAAAGAGGATTGGATTCCCTGAGCTAAAATAAAAGTAGAAGTTAATTTAGATTGGGGATTTTTCCAATTATTTATTATTTTAATGTCAAACCACCCCAACTTAGTTGGCTTAAAAGAAAAATCAGTTATGATCACTCTCAATTTTGTTGGTCACCTGGGCTCAGCTGGGTGGTTCTTCTGTTCCACTTGATGTAGATAGTAGCTGCAATAATCTGGAGGCTCAACTAGACTAATATGGAGGCAGTCGATGCTGACTGTCTGCTGGGAGCTCAGCTGAGACTGTTGACCAGAATTCCAACATGTGGTCTTTCCATGTGGTTTGAGCTTATAGAAATTAGGTTGGATAAGGGAGTACCCCAAAAATGAGCATTCCAAGATAGAGGAAGCAGAAGTGGCCAGGCCAATTAAAGGCTTGTCCAGGCCGGGCGCAGTGGCTCACGCCTGTAATCCTAGCTCTCTGGGAGGCCGAGACGGGCGGATTGTTTAAGCTCAGGAGTTCGAAACCAGCCTGAGCAAGAGCAAGACCCCGTCTCTACTAAAGTTAGAAAGAAATTAATTGGACAACTAAAAATATATAGAAAAAATTAGCCGGGCATGGTGGCGCATGCCTGTAGTCCCAGCTACTCGGGAGGCTGAGGCAGAAGGATTGCTTGAGCCCAGGAGTTGGAGGTTGCTGTGAGCTAGGCTGATGCCACGGCACTCACTCTAGCCCGGGCAAAAGAGTGAGACTTTGTCTCAAAAAAAACAAACAAAAGCCAGCTTTATGGAAGTATAATTGATGTGCAGTAAACTGCACAAATTTAAAGTATACAGTTGGACAGAAGTGTACATGTGTGAAACTGTCACCATCATCAAGGTAATGAAAACATCCACTACCTCCAGAAGTTTCTTCGTGTCCTTTTGTAATCCTTCTTTCTTTCCTCTTTCCCATTCCCAGGGAATCGTTATCGGGTCTACTTTCTGCCACTGTACATTATTTGTATTTTCAAAACCTTACATAAATGGAATCATTCAGTGTGTACTCTTTTTTTGTCTGATTTCACTCAACATAATTATTTTGAGATTCATCTGTGCTATTGTGTTTATCACTAGCTAATTCCTTTTGTTGCTCAGATGTATTTCATCATCTGTATACAACACAATTTGTTTATTCATTCACCTATTGATGGACATTTGGGTTGTTTCTAGTTTTTGACTATTTCGTATCAAGCTGGTATAAATATTTGGGTACAAGTTCTTTATACAGACATGTTTTTATTCCTCTTGAGTAAATATTTTACTTAGGAGTGGAATAGCTGGATCATATGGTAGGTGTAAATATGTTAACTTTTTAGGAAGATGCCATATACTTTCCAAAATGACTGTATCGTTTTACATTTCCACCAGAATTCCAGTTTTTCCACATCCTTGCCAACAAATTTGCCAAATTTTTGCTATTCTGATATGTGTGTAGTGGTATTGCATTGTGGGCTTTTTTTTTCTTTTTGGAGACAGAATCTAGAGTGCTAGAGTGCAGTGGCATGGTCACAGCTCACTGCAGCCTCCAACTCGGGCTCAAACGATCCTCCTGCCTCAGCCTCCTGAGTAGCTGGGACTACAGTGCACATCACCACACCCAGCTAATTTTTAAAAATTTTTGTAGAGACAGGGTCTCGCTGTGTTGCTCAGGCTGGTCCCTGCTGATCTTCCTGCCTTAGCTTCCCAAAATGCTAGGATTACAGGCGTGAGCCTCTGCACCCATCCTGCGTTGTGGCTGCAATTTGTATTTCTCTGAAGACTAACGATGTTAGACATCTTTTCGGGTACTTATTTGCCCTCTGTGTATTTTCTTTGGTGAAATACTTGTTCAGATCATTTGCTCATTTGTTTTCATTATTGGATCATTTGCTTTTATTGATTGCTTTGCTTTTTTTTAGTTTGAGGGTTCTTTATATATTCTGGATCCAAGTCTTATCGCATATATAATTATCAAATATATTTTTCTCAGTATGTGCCAGTATGTGACTTGTCCTTTTTTTTTTTTAAACAGCAGTGTTTATCTTTTTGAAGAGCAAAAGCTCTTGATTTGATGAGGTAAAATTGATTAATTTTTTTCTTTTATGGAGAATACTTTTAGTATTGTATCTAAGAGCTCTTTGCCTAACCCAGGATCAAAGAGATTTTTTTCTTTTGTTCTCCTTTAGAATTTTTGCAGTTTTAGGTTTTACATTTAAGTCTGTGATCCCTTTTGAGTTTATGTTTGCATGTGGTATGAGAAGCAAAGTTCAATTTGTTTTTTTCATATGAGTAGTCAATTGTACAAGCAATATTTGTTGAAAGGACTATTCTTTTTCCACTGTTGCTTTTATACCTTTGTCTAAAATCAATTGCCCCATATAAGTATGGGCCTATTTTTGTACTCTTTTCTGTTTCATTGATCTAGTTTATCTATCTTGACGTCAATACCACACTGCATTGATTACTGGAACTTTATAGGTCTTGAAGTCAGGTAGTGTAAGTTCTCCAGTTTTATTCTTTTCAAAGTTGTTTTGCCTTTTCTAGATGCTTTGCAGTTCCATATGAATTTTAGAATCAAGCGTTATTGAGCTTTTCAATTCATGAACGTGGTATACCTCTCCATAATATTTAGATCTTCTTTCCTTCAGCAGTGTTTTGAAGTTTTCATTGTATAGGTCTTACATATTTATTAAATTTATCTCTGAGTATTTCATATTTTCAATACTATTATAAATGATATTTTTAAAAAATTTAATTTCTTACTGTTGCTAATATATAGAAATACAGTTCGTTTTTGCATATTGATCTTTAATCCTGCAATATTGCTACATAACATATTAGTTCTGGGAGCTTTCGTTTTTCTTTTTCGGCTTCTTGCTTCCCAAGCTCTAGAATGTGAGTTCTGGTAGCTTTTTATGGATTCCATATCATTTTCTTCATAGATGATTTTGTTGTCTATGAATAAAGGCATTTTAACTTTTTTCTTACCAATCCAGATACTGTTAATTTCTCTTATTTTATTGCAGTGGCTAGAACCTCTAGGACAATGTTGAGTAGATGTTTTGAGAGTTGATGTCCTTGCTTTATTCCTGAGGACTTGTTATATCTTGATATTTTTCTTTTTTTTTTTTCTTCTGAGACAGAGTCTCACTCTGTTGCCCCAGCTAGAGTGCGGTGGCATCATCATAGCTCACTACAACCTCAAGCTGCTGGGCTCAAGTGATCCTCTTGCCTCAGCCTCCTAAGTAGCTGGGACTACAGGTGTGTGCCATCATAGCTGGCTAATTTTTCTGTTTTTTGGTAGAGATGGGGTTTTGCTCTTGCTCAGGCTGGTCACGAACTCCTGACCTCAAGCAATCCTCCTGCCTTGGCCTCCCAGAGTACTAGGATTACAGGCGTGAGCCACCACGCCCGGCATGTATCTTGAATTTTTTAGTGCTGTAGTATTTTTAAATGATATTCTGATGACTGCATTCTAGATTTGCTGCCAGTTCCTCAGTACCATGTTTAATATGATCAAACACTGTCCTGATATAAATTAACTACAGAACAAAGTAATTCTAAATTGTTCCATTTATGTCCCTAACTGTTGAAACTATTTAATTTTAAATTTACAACTCGAAAGATCAATGGTCCATATAAACAAACCTTTGAGGGAGGAATCTCTGTGATAATTTTAGAGTAAGTTGGATTGTGTGTGTTTGTATTTTTATTTGTAGGTTAATAGTCCTAGGATGGATCTGACTCTTGCTGAACTTCACGAAATGGCATCTCGCCAGCAGCAACAGATCGAGGCCCAGCAACAAATGCTGGCTACTAAGGTAGTGTCATGTCTTAAAAGACGTAACAGGCCACTATTGTTAATGTATGTGTAAGGTTGTTTACATTCTACCCTCATCATTAAGCCGATCACCTCACAGATACGAGTTGATGTTATCAACTTAAAGGTCACCTGCTGTTGGGTCCTTTCTGCAAACCCTCACTGTGGCATTTGCTGGGGATCCTTTATTATTCTGATTGTTCAAGATCTTCTGAACCTTGGTTCTGATCAAAGTTGACTGTGCTATGTTGGGTGTCACTCATACAGGAAAGGTATAAAGAGCCTTTCGCCTTTCCTGCTAGGAACTACTCTGGGCTATGATGAGAGGAATTTTAAAGTTTACTAAGGCTAATACTGTCCCGTCTGCTTCTGGGCACTGAAAACAGCCTGCTTGCCTCTATTTGGGGACATTCTTTACCTACAAATTTATCCTAGGTCTGGTCTTGAACAGGAAAAAATAAGAGAAGCCTCTCCATAGCTATCAGGATCAGTCTCACTGCTGCTTCCTCTGCCAGCCATAAGCTTCTGATCTAAACCCGATGCCACGAGACATTTCTCCGTAAAGGGCTACATGCATGTATTTTAGGCTTTGTAAGCTGTGCTGCCTCTGTTGCAATTACTCAACTAAGCTGTTGTAAGCAGCCGTAGATAATACAGAAACAAACAGGCATGGCTGTGTTCCAATAAAACTTTGTGTACCGAAGCAGATAGCAAGCTGGATTTGGCCTGTAGGCTGTAGTTTCTCAATCCCTTGTCTAAGCACCCAGTATCCGCAACGACCATTCCTTTGGTGACTGTAAGTTCACTGAAGCTGGGGCAGACAATTGATGGTTTTACATGGCAAGTGACCCAATAAGGCTTTGAAGTAATGGCCAGGGGTGTTTTTTTGTTTTGTTTTTTAATAAGACAGAGTTTCACTGTGGCACCTGGGCTAGAGTGCCATGGTGTCAGTCTAGCTCACAGCAACCTCAGACTCCTGGGTTCAAGCAATTGTCCTGCCTCAGCCTCCTGAGCAGCTGGTACTGCAGGTGGGCACCACCACACCTGGCTAATTTTTTTTTTCTGTTTTTAGTAGAGCCAGGGTCTTAATCTTGCTGAGGCTGGTCTCGAACTCCTGACCTGAAGCGATCCTCCCATCTTGGCCTCCCAGAGAGCTAGGATTACAGGCGTGAGCCACCACGCCCTGCCCCAGTGGTTCTTTAAGGCAGTTCTCAACACACACTGTGGACTTCCATGTAGTACTTCCTAGGGTTCCTGTGTATCCATTTCTATTTGTAATACCACATACCATCTTTTTCAAAATCATGTGTATCCTTGCTTTTCAAACTTCAATAAGCTTGTGAATTACCTAAGGATCTTGTTGCAAATTTGCATATTCTGATTCAGTTAGTACGGGATAGGGTTTGGGATTCTGCATTTCTAACAAGCTCCCAGGTGATGCTGATGCACTATTCCATTGAGTAGCAAGGTTATATATTCAAATAAAAAGATTGTTATAGAATAAATCTCTAACCTCAGGGTCCTTATTTTGAAATTATTTCCATGTTATTTATATTTTAGGCATATTGATCTAAGAAGTAGTTTACTGGTGATTTATAAATTGTGTCTCTGTTACTCAGTTTTAGTTTGAAAAAAAATTTTAAGTTTCATAATTGCAGTTTTCTAAAGGTGTTAAGATCTTTCAGTTACCATTTATTCAGTGTATACTATGTAAGATACTGTTCAAAGAGGTTTACATTTCACGTTCCATTTAATCCTCACTACAGTAACAGGTAGTTACTATTGATCAGTCTTATGTTACAGATGAGGAAACATAGACTTGTATATTTGGTGGGGTTACATGAATTTGTTCAAGATCTCATAACTAATAAGTAGCAGAGCTTGAGTTTGAATCTAAATTTACTACAGATCCTACTTTCTTATACTACTGCTCATTTCTGTATGAACAACTTCTTAAAATTTTTACAGCAGTTTATGAAAACTGGCCACACATGGTGGCTCACATCTGTAATCTCAGCACTTTGGGAGGTAAAGGCAGGAGGATTGCTAGAGGCCAGGAGTTAGAGATCAGCCTCCGCAAAATGGCAAGACCCTGTCTCCACAAATAAATAAAAAAATTAGCCTACTGTGGTGGTGTGTGCCTATAGTCCCAGCTATTCAGGAGGCTGAGGCAGGAGGATCCCTGGAGCCCAGAAGTTCCAGGTTACCGTGAGCTATGATTGTGCTACTGCACTCTAGCCTGGGCAACAGAAGGAGATCCTGTCTCTAAAAAAAAAAAAAAAAAGGAAAACTAACTGAAGTTTCACCGCTTCTTGCTGCATAAGAACCACTTGGATTAAAAATACTGATCCTGGTGGGTACGGAGGCTTATGCCTGTAATCCTAGCACTCTGGGAGGCTGGGGCGGGAGGATTGCTTGAGGTGAGGAGTTGGAGACGACCTTGAACAAGAGGGAGACCCCGTCTCTACCAAAAATAGAAAAAATTAGCTGGGTGTGGTGGCGCACGCCTGCAGTCCCAGCTATTCAGGAGGCTTGAGGCAGCAGAGTAACTTGAGCCTGGGAGTTTGGGGTTCCAGTGAGCTATGATCATGCCCTTGTACTCTAGTCTGGGCGACAGAGCAAGATTGTCTCAAAAAATACTGATTCCTGGATCTTACTCTGCGAGACTCTAGGGTAGGCTCAGGAGTGTCTGTTTTGCACAGACTTCCAATGTGATACTGCTGGAAGTATATGGGACAGATGATCAGACCAGAGCAGTGTTACAGGTACACCTCAGTCTCAGCACTGACAGGTTGTGGGCAGATAGATCATTTTGAGGTTAGTGGTATACCTGCTTGAAATGATATACCTAATGATTGCTTTTATCTTTAGGAACAACGTTTAAAGTTTTTGAAACAACAAGATCAGCGTCAACAGCAACAAGCTGCTGAGCAGGAGAAGCTTAAAAGACTAAAAGAAATAGCTGAGAATCAGGAAGCTAAGCTAAAAAAAGTCAGAGCACTTAAAGGCCACGTGGAACAGAAGAGGCTAAGCAACGGGAAGCTCGGTGAGTTGCTACTAGGAGAGTTCTTTAATACCAAAGGCTACGTGTTAAATTGTAAAAGATCACCTTGGTGTAGTAAGTTTATATAAATTGTCATAAGTAAGAAGAATAGGTGAGTCTTTGTAGGTAACTTTAAAAGAAATTCTTAGAAAAATATAATTCACTGCAGTTTTGATGCTGCTCGTTGTTCTGAATTGAATTCAGCTGTTAAATGTTTTAGACAAGGTTTCTAAGATACCTTTGGAATATGTCATAGTTTCCCCCCACCCCAAATATTTTTTGACTGAAAATTTGATAAAGGCAAAGATTTTAATTAATATGGCTCCATCTATTACAATGCCATTTTAATCAAAATTTCAGTGAATTAATAGTTCTGTCTACCATTATAAAATTAAGAGGAAGGTTCTAAAGAAATTTCATTGTTTCTAAAATTCAGAGTTTGATATTTAATATTCATAATACAAAGTCTGGATAAAAATTATATTGAGACAGAAGCACAGACATTTAGAGATGTCTGTGTTGATTTCAGTTTCTTCTAAAAGAAATAGATTATTCTAGGATATTCTGAAAAATTTTTCTATTTTCTATTATAAAGCCTGGTTGCCTGGGAAGTAGTCCGTGTTTTGTTTTTGTTTTTTTTTCCAACCATTATGCTGTTCTCTTTCTTTCTCATTCTAGTGGAGGAAATCGAACAGATGAATAGTTTGTTCCAGCAGAAACAGAGGGAGCTCGTTCTGGCTGTGTCAAAGGTGGAGGAACTTAGCAGACAGCTGGAGATGCTCAAGAACGGCAGGATCGACGGTCACCACGACGGCCAGTCCGCCGTGGCCGAGCTTGACCGCCTCTACAGGGAGCTGCAGGTGAGCCACAGCTGTTCACTCAGTGCTGCGCAGCCTCTTGCTCCAGAACACAGAGTTGTAGCAGAAAGTGCTAGATTTCAGCTGCTTTTCCTTAAAGGGGGCAGGGCTGTGTGTAGGGAGAACCTAAACACCAGAGAATCTAGAATAAACTTTCTTGTGCCTGAGACAGGAAACCTGAAGGATTCCTCGCGACCACAGCTGGTGGTCTAGCACAGACATCACTTAATTTTAAACCATGGGATGAGAGGTGTGGACGGGAAGGAGGGACCTTACATTTTTAGAAATTGTATGATAGTTAACTGTGTGGTTCTCTGTTTGAGAGATTTTTCTTCCTGCTCCTTGGCTATGTTTTTTTTCCCCCTCCGTGTTTGATTCAGTTAAGAAACAAATTGAATCAAGAACAGAATGCCAAGCTACAACAACAGAGAGAGTGTTTGAATAAGCGTAATTCAGAAGTGGCAGTCATGGATAAGCGTGTTAATGAGCTGAGGGACCGGCTCTGGAAGAAGAAGGCAGCTCTACAGCAAAAAGAAAGTCTACCAGTAAGTGAGCTGCTTGGTAATGGGCGGGGAGGAGGGAAAAAGATGACTAACCCCGTGAGGCCAGTCGTTCGTAAGCAGCTTCTTCAGCCGTTACTCAGTGCGCCCTCAGAAAACAGAGATGGTGCTTTGCGTCCTCAGAAGCTTTTTACTTTTTGATGTTATTACCCACGTAGCTCCGTCTTTCTTTCTAATACTTGTAATAAAGTGTGGGTGAGAGTTTACAGAGGAGTGTGTTTATTTTGGAATATTTATAGACTCTACGGCTAGATTCTGAAAGTGCTTATTTTAAAAATTACGAAAATTTCACAGCTTTTTCTGAGTTTCATCATCCAGTTTGACTTGTAATACTAAAGGACCTCTGCTTTTTCCTTAAGGTTTCATCTGATGGCAACCTTCCCCAGCAGGCGGTGTCAGCCCCAAGCCGTGTGGCTGCGGTAGGTCCCTATATCCAGTCCTCTACTATGCCACGGATGCCCTCCAGGCCTGAACTGCTGGTGAAGCCGGCCCTGCCGGACGGCTCGTTGGCACAGGCTTCAGAGGGGCCGATGAAAATACAGACACTGCCCAATATGAGATCAGGAGCTGCTTCACAAACTAAAGGTAAAAACAGGTCATTTGTAAGTCCTTCCACAGCATAAATCTTTCCCATCCTCATGTTCTTTTTCCAAGTTTGAGTATGAAAAAAATCTGTCCTTGTATTCATTGTTCATGTTTAAATTCTAAAAATTCCTTTGCATTCTCTGCTAGTGCAAGGATAAGCTTTTTTCTCATTTTTTATCAATATATCATAGTTGTACAATGATAAGGTTTTTTAAACCCTAAATAATAAAATTCTGTTCAGGAAATGAAATAATATTTTTTCAAATCTGAAAATTCTTTTAAAAAGTTCCTTCTTGTTACTAAGCACATTTTGATCAGATGTTAACAACTTGAGAACTTTTCTTTTTGTGTAAAAACACCATATGTGCAATGTTAGTGGTGTCATCTTTACAAAATGTGAGGTTGTGAATCTATTCTGTTGATGAATGGTGTTAAATATTCATATGTGCTTATACGTGAGAATTTGCTGATAATGTTTAGAATGAAGGTAAACATACTGGGAGATTAAAAGTGAAAATAGCAGAGGCTGTTTGTGTTAGTCATCTTTGCATTCTGTGTGATCTTCAGATAAATGGGGAGGTACAAGCCAGAGTTTCATAATGGGAGGAGAAAACAAAAAGAGACTTGTAGGAAAAGCAGGGTAAAACATCCGTTAATGACCTTATCCTTCAGACCCTTGGAAGGAAAAAGTAACAGTTGTCTCTTTTCCCTAATCATTGTCATATGCAAGAAATAGCTAATTTTGAAAGTATTTGATATTTTGCCATAATTACTACTGTGGAGTAACAGTGCTGTGTAGTCTGGATTTTATTGTAGAAAGTTACATTTGTTTTGTTTCTTTAAGGAAAAATAAAAAGCACAGCTTTTAAAATTAGTTAAAACCTGAATATACTGATTTGCAAAAGACTAAGGTTGAAGTCATGGCTTAAAAGTCCACATTTTTGCCTTTTTGTTGTGCATGCATCACTGAAGTTATCATTCATAGGATACACCTTAGACCTTTAGGTCTGCAGAGTTGGAACTAGTTTTCTGGCTGTGATGGTGATGTTTTCTAACACTGTAGAATAACGTGTCTTTACTGCTTCTAGCAGACTAATTTTAAATTGCTTGAGTCAGGTGGGAGAATCCTAAATTAGAAATGTAAAACCTAATACAGTATTTTCTAAGTGAATTTATTAGGATGTTGTAAGTCTGGAATTTAAAGCTGTTTTTAGAGATTAAGAGTCTTAGCAGTAAAATGAACTATTTGAAAATCTCTTCAGAATGTTGAGTTATGTGCAGCTGCGTTTCTGTGTTCTAGGCTCCAAAATCCATGCAGCTGGCCCTGAATGGAGCCCCACAAATGCAGATCTTTTCCCGAGCCCAGGCTCTGCTTCTGTACCTCATAGTGCTGGGAATGCTCTAGACACAGGTGAGGTTTTATCTGTGCTACTCCTGACCATTATATTTTCATCATCTAAAAGGTGCTGTGTATTCTTTTTAAAGAGTTCATTTTCTAGTGTGTTCAAACTAGTATTTAATTTATTTCCAGGACACCTTCATTTAGCTGGGCAATTATAGTACTATCATTGTAGCATTTGGCTTATTTATCAATTTAATTTAAAAATGAGAAAGCACGTAGTAGGTACAGAGTTTCAGAGAGATTTAGGAGAGAGAAACTTTTGAGTGAATAAGAAATTTTATTCCAAACAGTTCAAATATCATTGTGATTTTTTTCTGTCTTCAGTTGACGATGGAGAGGTTCCGCTGAGGGAGAAGGAGAAGAAAGTGCGTCCCTTTTCCATGTTTGACACAGTGGACCAGGCGGCTGCCCCTCCCTCCTTTGGTACTCTGAGGAAAAACCAGAGCAGTGAGGATATCTTGCGGGATGCTCAGGTACTTAAGCATATCCTGGTTTCTAAAATGTAATGGTCATTCTGTAATGCCAAGGAGGGATTTTAGGAAGGATTAAGTATTATATGAGGGAGAGTAGAAAAAACAAAAAGTATCAGGAAGATTGCAAACTGTAACAGCGTCATGTTATTTTACTTTCTCATGCTTGAGTCCCTTTGTGCTCTCACACCCTATTGGAGAATGGCTGCCATACTTGCTTCTGGGTGATTTTGTATCTCTCTCTAAAAAGTGTAAATGCATTAAAGAACATCCTATTTGTGCTGTTCAAATATCTTGATTTCTTCAAAACTTGGAGCTGAGGTTATATCAAACAATCTGATGGTAAATCTTCTATAATTGTTAGGATTTTAACTTTTGCTAACCAGGTTATGGGTAAGTGCTCCAAGTTAGGTGTTTTTTACCACAGTGGTCTAGATTGCACGAAATTCCAGTGCACAAGAATGGTTTTTGTTTATCGGTGCCATCTGTGGATATCGAAGATGGCTGGCAGTTAAAAGTTTTCAAGTGGGTACTTAGAGTTGCCCAATAGGAAGTGGATGAGAAAATCATATAGGGGAGGAATTGTATTGCATTAATGAAATCCTGTATTAAATGTGATTAAACACAGAGATTTTAATAATTTAAAAATGTAGAGCTAATATTTTTATAGTGCATACTTGTATTTGTGAAATTGGATTATCTAGACTATCCCATGTACCCGGTTATACAGTGTTTTAACTGGCTTTGTATATGTGTGTGTTACAGGCTTCAAATAAAAATGTAGCTAAGGTACCACCTCCTGTTCCTACAAAACCAAAACAGATTAATTTGCCTTATTTTGGACAAACTAATCAGCCACCTTCAGACATTAAGCCAGATGGAACTCTTCAGCAATTGTCAACAACTGTCACATCCATGGGAAATAAATTGAAGCCCGCAGGGCAGCAGCCCAGAGTGCTGCTGTCTCCCAGTGTGCCTTCAGCTGGCCAAGACCAAACCCTTTCTCCAGGCTCAAAGCAAGAAAGTCCACCTGCTGCTGCTGTCCGGCCCTTCACTCCCCAGCCCTCCAAAGACAACCTACTTCCACCCTTCAGAAAACCCCAGACTCTGGCAGCAAGCTCCATATATTCCATGTATACACAGCATCAGGCTCCAGGAAAAAACTTCCAACAGGCCGTGCAGAGTGCGTTGACTAAGACACATACCAGAGGGCCACACTTTCCGAGTGGTAAGGTTCTTCACCTTCACAGGTGGTATGTTTAAGTCCTATGCCAAAGCTGCCATCTTTCAGCATATAGCAAAATAACTAGTCCCTATTTGACTGATGTTGTTGTTCTAGGAGTTGTGTTTAATTCTGGCTTCTGTTCTTTATTGGGACTTTAAAGAGGGCCTGCTTAATGTCGGCTACTGCAGTAGGCACTGAAGATACTAGGTGAATAAGGTGTGGTCTCGGTCTGAAGGAGCTTGTTGGTGAGCAGGAAGCAAACGCACAGGTCATTACAGTTTGGCAGGCTGTGCCTTCACTGTCGGTTTGACCAGCTGTTGTGGCTCACAGAGGGTTGGACAGCTGCCCCTGTCTGTATGTTTTCAAAAAAAATAACTCTTGCCGGGCGCGGTGGCTCACGCCTGTAATCCTAGCTCTCTGGGAGGCCGAGGTGGGCGGATCGTTCTGAGCTCAGGAGTTCGAGACCAGCCTGAGCAAGAGCGAGACCTCATCTCTACCAAAAATAGAAAGAAATTAATT
>CAUYSK010088621.1:0-21621 GCA_963575035.1 Avahi laniger | reverse complement strand
CCGCCTCGGCCTCCCAGAGTGCTAGGATTACAGGTGTGAGCCACCACGCCCAGCCTAAATGGTCAATTATTTACTTGACCTTCTATATATGTTTTGAGGCAGTGTGGATTAGTAACACTTCTTAGATACCTCAGTAGTCTTCCCCTATCCAAACAGGACTCAGAATCCTGCTTAGTAGCTGTGTGACTATGTGAAAGTCATTTAACTTCTGTGCCTCATTTATAAAATGACAAGGATAAAATCTGCCTTAATTCCTTCACAGGGTTATGAAAAATAGTAAGTGTGCATATATATATATTTTACCGTAAGCTGTTGAACAAATTATATATATATTACATTGAAATAGTGTAGTATATAAAAGAGAAAACATAGGATTTAGAATCAGAAAACTTGAGTTTAAGGTCTTGTTCTGTGATTTACTAGCTGTGTAACTTTGGGCAAATCACTTATGCTCTCTGAGCCTTAATTTTTTTAGATTTAAAAATAGGGATGATAATAAAAGTTTCCTTATAGGATTTTTGTGAGGAGTAAGTAGATAAAGATGGGGGGGAAAGATTTTACAAAATATAAAGTACTGATCATTTAGTTACATCTTAATATGATTTCCTTAATGTGTTAGCTGTCTAATGGATTTTTAGGAATAAAATTTTATTCTCTTTTAAAGGAATTTCAGGCATAAACTTTAAACTTGTAGGTACACATAAAAAAATGTGTCGGGGTCAGAAGTTGGACCTGACATTTAAAAAAAAAAATGACACTGAATTGATTTTGCACAAAACTATTTGGAAGCTTCAGTGTGTTAAATCTATCAGCCAGGATAAATTTAGGAGTTTTATGCAAAATTATGATACTGTCCCTTGATTATTATCTGATTATTCTTTTTAAGAATTATTTGTTTTCAAAAATGTCAAATCCACAGAAAAGTTAAAGGACAATGTGACGAACACTGAATACCTCTCACCTAGATTCACCAATTGTTAAAATTGTGCCACATTCTCCTTGCTGCTCTCTATTCCTTTCCCCACTAACCCCGCATACTTCTCTTTTGCCAAATATCCAAAAAAGTAGGCTACAGTCATCATGAAATTTAACCCCTAAATACTTTGGCATGTATTTCTAAAAACAAGGACATTGTTATACCATACTTTAACCCCTCCTAAGAAAATTAACATTAATAATATCACACCAAAATACAGTCAGATATTTTCAACACGAACACCACATGGGTGGTACTGTATTTCCCACTTGATGTCAAGTGATACAAATTGTACATACATATGGTACCTGTTATTGAACTTTCTTCTCTTGAAAAGATATTAATAATAGCATATTAGGAACTTAGAGACTGTTCATACATATGTTTACTGTGCCCTAATGAGGCTGTTCAAAAAAAAAGAAAAGCTAATAATATTTTTAAGGCCTACCCTACTCATACCCTTTTACTTTTATTCCCATAGCTAAATCCGGGTTGGTTGGTTGGTTTTTTCTAAACCAATAGTTCTGAAGCATCCAAGCTAACTCATTAGCCATTATTTTCTTTGTTAATACAGCTGTTTGAGAGTTAGTCCGACCTTAGAGATCCCCACTGTCACATACTTACAAAATCTAATTCTGTGTAAGTCAATTCATGTATGTGAATAATCCTTTGAAAAATAAGATTCCCTGAAAATTAACCTCTACAATCTACCAATGAATGATATAACAAACTACCTGCTTAAAAGGAATTTTTCTTCCTGAAATTACTCTAAAAATGTACCTTTTTTTGTCATAAAATTCCCGTAACATAAAATTAAACATTCAGTGGCACTTAGTACATTCACAATGTTGTGCAACCATCACCTCTATCTACTCCCATGACATTTTCACTACCCCAAAAGAAAATCCCACACCCTTGAGGCAGATAGTTACTCCCTGTATCTCCCTCTCTCCAGCCCTGTACTTTTTCTTTTTAATGTGATTTTTTTCTCTATTTTAAGACATTTTTAAAATACAGAGACATATGGAAAATAACAAAATATTCATATTCTTGCTACCCAGAATTTTTTTTTTCTTTTCTTTTCGTTTCTTTTCTTTTCTTTTTTTTTTTTTTTTTTTTGAGACACAGTGTCACTCTTTTGCCCGGGCTAGAGTGCCATGGCGTCAGCCTAGCTCACAGCAACCTCTAACTCCTGGGCTCAAGCAATCCTTCTGTGTCAGCCTCCCACCCAGAATTGATTATATTAACATTTATCATTTTCACTTGAAAAAATAAGTTTATCTTAATAAAAAATGGCACTAAAAAATGCATTCCAAATGAAGCTGAAGTACGCCTTGACACCCCATTTCTGGTCCCACTCCTTTTTCTCCCTTCCTTTAGGCAACATTTTCAGTGAATTTGGTCTATACTCTTTTAGTCCTTCTCATTTATTATATCTATGAAAAATATGTAATGCTGTTTTGTAAATTTAATTTACTTCTATGGTGTATTGCACATATGCAGCTTGCTTTTTTCCACTTGACATTGTTACTGATTTCTATATGTTGGGATATGGAAATAGTCCATTTTGACTGCTGTATAGTATTCCATCACATGAATCAACTATATTTAAGTTATCAATTTCCCCTAGTGATAGATTTCTAAGTCATTACTTTTTTCCATTACAGCCATACCATAGTGAAGATTCTTATACATGTCTAATGGTGTAACTGTTTCTTTAGTGCGTATACTTACAAGTGAGTCAGAGCACATGCACATTTTCAGTCTACTAGGTATTGCTAGTGGCTGTACCAAGTTTACAATCCCACTAGTAGTTCATGAGAGTTTCTGTTTCCCACATCTTACCAACATTTACTATTAGATTTCTTAATTGTTGCCAGTCTGATGGGGGATAATGGTGTCTTGTTTTGATTTGCATTTTCCTAATGGTTTTACCATCTCTTCATAATTTATTGGTCATTCAGGTATTCTCATCTATAACTTTTCTTATTCATGTTCTTTCCAATTTTTCTTTTTTTTTTTTTTTTTAGACAGAGTCTCACTCTTTTTGCCCGGGCTAGAGTGAGTACCATGGCGTCAGCCTACCTCACAGCAACCTCACACTCCTGGGCTCAAGCAATACTTCTGCCTTAGCCTCCCGAGTAGCTGGGACTACAGGCATGTGCCACCATGCCTGGCTAATTTTTTCTATATATTTTTAGTCGTCCGATTAATTTCTTTGTATTTTTAGTAGAGACGGGGTCTCAGTCTTGCTCAGGCTGGTTTCGAACTCCTGAGCTCAAACAATCCACCCGCCTCGGCCTCCCAGAGTGCTAGGATTACAGGTGTGAGCCACCGCGCCCGGCTCCAATTTTTCTCTTGGATTTTTTTGGGGTTTTGTTGATTTTGAAGTTTTGTATATGCCCACCTACTAATCCTTTGTTGGTTCCATATGTTGCAAATATCTGCTTTTCTTTTCTCATGTCAAACAAAATTTTCCAACTTTGATGTAAAACATATTTTCTATATACTTTCCTATATACAATATGAATAGTTGTGTTTATTAAGCATAGATAGCGATAATATTTAAAAATAGAGATTTATATTTTGTGTTTCATTTTTAATGTGTGGACTTTGCTTTAGGACGGTTTTGTTCTTTTTTTGAGCCATTACATTCACTATCAATGACTTACCATATTATCACAAGAACAAGATAATTTAGAATCTTTTCATAGACTTTGAAACACCCTGAATTAAATGAATTTCAAATGAAAAAATGATGCTTACAAAATTCTTCCATGTGATAAAGGTTGAAACATTAAGTATATGAGTCCAATCGTATTTATAAATTAGACTGTAGTACAAATATTGAGTGCTTACACCACCTTTGCCCCATGTAGCATAGCCATCCAGAAGTTATGCATTCATTAAAATATTGGGGCTAAGCTGGATTTCCTCTTCACTTTTACAAACTATTAAGGTCTCCTGTTTGTTTCTTCATGGGCCACATCTGTCAAAATATAGACCAGAACCTATTTTTTTATGCATGGAGCATTGACATTTCTGTATACCTGTGAGATACACAGAATACATAAAGTTTAAATCATATTGTGGTAATACATCTGAAAAACTATATTCACCTAGGAATGATATACAATATTTAGATTATAGGTAGTCTATTGGTGAAACTAAATTAAAAGCAGGAGAAATATATTCTGACTCTGTTAGAAATCAGAGGTTCCTAATCACTTAATCCAACTCCTCCTTCATACTGAACCAACTGAGAAATAAATCAGACTAATGTCCACTATGGTATGTTGTAAAGATTGAGCAAAATTTGGCTTCCTGCTTTCTTGCCTTATTGGAACCTATCCATCCAGCTAAAGGTGTAAATACTGGAAAGTGCTGAGACCCAGAATGAGAGCCCTGCCAGCACACACATCTACTCCAGGCCCCACAGGAGCAGCCATTTTGTCTCAGTCACTTTTAAGTCTCAACTTTTCCATTTGTAATATGGGATAATAATAGTTTATCAAAATAGAATAGGACTATGTATGTATGACTACCAGGATTATTGTGGGATTAAGTGAAATATTATAAATGAAAGCACTTTAAAAGATATGAGGTACTACTAAATGCTGTTCAGCACCTATTGTTTTCTTCTATAGCCATGAAGGCCATTACAGATTGGCTGGTAGGCATTACAGATTTGGAATCATGAGTTTTAGATAATCTATTTCCTCCTAAATAATCTGGATTGTGAGTGGTTTAGAGAGACACTGTTTTCCTAGCAATTCATTCAGTTAAATCATCACTATGGCCAGACTTAAGAAAGGTTGGAATAGGTAAGATTTCTTATTTTTGATGTACCCAGCTCAGTGATTTCTAAAGCGATGCTTTCCTTGTGGGTCAATTCAGCTTCAGAATAGGAGGTGCTTCAGGGATTGGACAGGTGAGTAACAGCCTCTTTTTTCTAGTGAGGATAACCAACCTGTGTGCTCTGTGCCAGGTACCAAGCCATGTACTTTATATTTTCTTATTTCTAATCTTAGAAGACTATTGATTGTTAGAATATTAAATCATTGTTTAGAATATTAACTCAGTTGAACAAAACTATATCATTCTACATTTATTTGAATTTCAGACTGTACTTCTCTATAACATTAGAAGGTGCTTCATTTATTCTACCATTTATTGTATACTATTTGCAAGGCAAGGATAACTTAAGTTGCTGTAACCCACACCAGTGTGTGACTATTAATGAGTTATATTGAGACCAAGTTGAAAGCTCAGTATTTTATATGGAATAGTACTTCATTCATATTTCACAATAAAAAGTCCTACTCTATTTTAATAAGCTATTAAGAAATTGAAACTCATTACTTCACAATTATATTTTAATTATCCATTTATAAAGTGCAAAATATTCTTTTTTTCAAATGAATCCATTAGTCATATCACCTATTTGTCCTAAGAACCTGATGCTACACCAGGAAATAATTGTGCATAAAGGTCCTTTGGTGTCCTGCCTCTGAGGTATTTTGTCCTGCAAACATCAATTTTAAAAATTAGCTCTTCCCTTTCACAATTACAAACCTATTGTCCATGTAGTAAACTGTTCTATGTACTTTTTAAAAAAATTCCCTAACAATTCTTTACTTTTCAAAATTTTTTCTGGACCTCAGAATATACCTGCATTAAAAAAAAGTGAAACTGCAGTTGAACAAAGCAGTAACAGCAAATCAGCATTTATATGACATTTTTAAAAAGCCATGTTTTATTTTTTAGGGAGTCAAAAGGTAAACAATTCCTATTTATCTTTAAATATTAATAGTTCAGTGTCTGAAGGAAGTATTCTTTCAGGTATAGGCATTAATGTAACAGCTTAGCACTCAAAAGTGTAATTCTTTTTTTGACACTGTTATCAGTGTCAAATTTTATATCCAGTAGTACTTACACACATGAATACTGGCCTTCATTTAACTCCTTAGATGGCACTTAGGAAACTTTGATTTTCTTTCCCTTGACTATACTATTTTAGTCACACACCTGTATACTCTAGTACCAACCAATCAAAAACAGTTTAGTTTAATCTGTCATTTTCTCTGTATTTTATTTTAAGATAAATCAGATTTTATTGGGAAGAACTTACTATGAAACTCCAGCATGCATTTATTCTTTTTCCAAATATTGAAATATAGAGTATTAAATGGCCCAACTATATGATAGCAAGAATCCTGCTAAGAGAAATATGTTGACATTTGGTCCCTAGGAAATCTGAATTTTAAATAATACTGTAGCAGTTAGGAAAATATCCTGATTATGAGCATTGCTACTATAATTACCTGAATAGAAAGTTTGAGATTTAAAAATAATTTTCTCTCCAATGTTTAGGTTGGTCACAGCAGATGTAGCTTTTTACACTGGAAATCTTCAAGCCTTAAAAGGCCTTAAAGATTTGGACCTAAATATGGCTGAGATCTGGGAACAGAAGAGGTGATGTCATACTGGAAAACTGGGTAGTTCATCTGACCATGGGATGTGTATGTTTATGAAGAAAATCTGGATGTCTGTGATTCAAGAACTGAACCTGGAACCCAAAGTGAACTGGGGTGGGGTAAGGGAAAAAGGAAGTATCAGTGTTGGGAAACGGGATTCAGTGGGATCTACAAGGAATGCCATTTTGGTGCATCCTTCAGTGAGGAGTTAACTGATCAGGTGTCTATAACATTTTTCATTCTCTCTGGAAACAGACTCAGGTTTCTTTGGACCAAATCCAAAAGAACACATAGCTGTAACACAGCTGTAGTTGACTAGAATGCTCTGTATACTTTATATTAAAAAATGCTTTGCATTTCTTCCAGTGCAATGAAATTCATATGGTGTCCCACCTTATTTAATGATGGTACAATTTAAAATATTAAAATCTTAGTCAACTTCTGTAGAAAGTTTTCTCTATGAAAGTAAAGCTGTTTGAAAAATTATTTTTTTACAGATCTTTCTATAAAAAATAAACATCTTTTGACTGCTTGGATTTAGGAATTAATTTTTGTTTTGGTGACCAATGTCAAGTTTTAGGCTTTGTGTGTTACATATTTAATATTTCCACTACCACTGTATGTCAACTGGGTAAGGCCTTCGAGAACTGTCTAAATACTTCAAAGGCTGATTATAAGTAATAGTTAAAGAATAAGATACTGGCATTTATTTATGCAACTAATTTAAATACTTTTCAGAAGTGGTATTAAAAAGGCTACAGTTTAGTATCTGTATTTTTATAAAAGTATCTATGAGGGTTTTTGGTGTTGGGGTTTTTTTTCCTATTTTTAGCAGAGGTATGAATATATATTCATATATTCTGCCTACTTTTGAGTTCTCATTTCAACATTTAGATATGAAGTATGGCCCCCTTGGATTGCATTTAAGTTACTTTCAATGTGTATATGAACAAAGACCAGGGAGAAACATAGGCTGCTGTGTTGGGGCCAGAAATAAGGTGACAAGTAAGTTGAAGACTTTTGTAATACCTACCTTCAAAATTGGAATCAGCAGCACTCTACAAGTGAAAGTGCCTGTGCCTCACCTCACACCAAGAATCTTGCCTAACCCTGTCAGAGTGCCTAATCTCGTGATTATGTACAATGAAATAGTCTTATTTTGTGCTCCTCAGTTTCTTAAAAGGAAACTTTATTTTCTTTCCATTATCATTACAGAGGTATGTCATTGCTTCTTAAACTGTCTAAAATAAAGCTGTAAAAAATTACCAAACTTTAAAAGGCAACTTTTTTTGAATACAGCAGCAGTCCCCAACCTTTTTGGCACCAGGGACTGGTTTCATGGAAGACAATTTTTCCACGTACTTGGGGGCATGGGGGAGGACAGTTTGGGGATGATTCAAGCCATTACATTCACTGTGCAGTCAAACCTCTCTGCTAATGATAATCTGTATTTGCAGCTGCTCCCCAGCACTAGCATCACCGCCTCAGCTCCACCTCAGATTATCGGGCATTAGATTCTCTTAAGGAGCAACCTGGATCCCCCCTTGCATGTGCAGTTTCCAGTACTCCTACGAGAATCTAATGCCGCTGCTGATCTGACAGGAGCAATGGGGAGCAGCTGTAAATACAGATGAAGCTTTGCTGGCTGGCCCACTGCTCACCTCCTGCTGTGTGGCCTGGTTCCTAATAGGCCATGAACTGGTACCGGTCGGTGGCCCA
Organism: Avahi laniger; assembly: GCA_963575035.1. Taxonomy (NCBI): domain Eukaryota; kingdom Metazoa; phylum Chordata; class Mammalia; order Primates; family Indriidae; genus Avahi; species Avahi laniger. The sequence continues at coordinate 13,449 of CAUYSK010088621.1, read as the reverse complement.
GGGGTTGGGGACCGCAAGTATATAGTGAACTTTAAGTTAAACAAGCAGCCTACTCAAAACAAGTATGGAAAATTGGAAAACATGATTGATTCTTACAGAAAGAAAAGGCATGAATTGTCCTACTAGACCTGAATGGAAAGGTTATTAATAAACATTTTCAGTGATGATAACAAGCTTCAGGAAATGAAGCTTCAAGGAAAGAGAACTTTTTATGAAGTTACACCCCCACACTATACAAAAGTACAAGGATGTGAAAGAAATGCCTCCCCTCTGTCCACCACGCCCACTTTAGCTGGGAAAAGAAATGCCACTTTGTTTCAATAAATGGAGAGTCTATGGAAAGCATGGCAGGCATCCCAGCTTTTAAAATTTATTTATTTATTTAGTTTTAGAGACCAGGTCTCACTCTGTTGCCCAGGCTGGAGTTCAGTGGTACAAACATAGCTCGCTGCAGTCTCTAACTCCTGGGTTCAAGCAGTCCTCCTGCCTCAGCTTCCCAAGTAGCTGGCTCAAGCCACCTGGCCTGGCCTTCCCAGCTTTAGAATTAGCTGAAAAGCACTAAATACCTTCACATTTAATTCCTGTGGAAATGATGTGGTTAAGATTCTAAGAAATGCCAAAAATTAGATTTGCTAGGTAACTAGCCAAAGTACTTAAATATTCCAAGAGCAAGTCTTCTAATTTATATAGTAACTGTTTAACAAGAGTAAACCATTGTGTTTCACCATTTCATAGTTAGCATTATAAAGTACAAGTGTACGCAAGTATTGCTTCACCACTTTATTTTCGAAATCACAAGCAATTCAAAGTGACTGTCATTGAGGCTTCTGTTAAAAGATCTTCCAGCAGAGTTGCTGCCCCAGTTTTAAGATTAAAGAATATTGCACTTTAAGCTGAACTAACTTTCAGTATCCTCTTCAAAGAAGGAAAGTATTGCTCCATCTGTGCTTTTTTAAGACTAAAAGCATATTGCAGAAAACTCCACTTTAAAAATCAACACCGCAGGGTACAGTAACATAGTAAAGTACCTGCCTATTTTAGAATCCTAGAGAACATTTCATTGTAAGAAACTATTTAGCCCATAATTAGTATAAAGTGTCCACAGTATTTTTCATTTCAGTGGTCCAAGATGCGAAGGTTTCCAGATACAATCTTATTCTCTAGTACTGCTCCAGGTGGGATGTCAATTCTGTCACCATGATTTGCAATGATGATAACCGTTCCCTAAATGATAGGGAAAACAAAAATTAAGAGTGTACTTGCAACTGAAATGCAATTTGATTATAATTATCAAGTTTACGTGCAATTTGTTTTACAGTGGAGTAATTATAAATGATATTAAACATGAAAAACAAACATGTTAAGGAAAATTGTAATGTGTCCTGTAACAATCTTGTCAGTAGTTCTAGATTCCCAAGAGTGGGAAGTGGACCCAATGTCACAGCATGACTGGCCCTTCTGAAGGCCTACTTTTGAGGCCACCAGCATTATCCAACCCTCATAGAGACATTAAACGGTGCTTGATTTATATTTACTGATAATATAATATTTTTCATGCCTTAAGTGAGTCTTTAGGTAGTATCAGCAATAAAGCTTAATATATTTTTTTTGTTGTTTTTTTCAAGTTCTTCATTTAAGTAAGTAGCTTTAATTGGAAGGGCATAGGAAATCTTGTAATGGGATTTTTAAAAAATTACTTGATTAGGAAAAAGCTGTTGTATCTTTGGTCATGAGCTTTAATACCCTATTTCCTTCTTATTTCTTATGCTAGGCTGGAATGATACTTGGCAAAGTACAAACATCCTTCTACTGATGACAACAGATTCTTTTAACAGGAATAGACTATATTCAGTATAAAAGAAGTTGTCATTTTGTCTTTCAATCAAATAGTCATCTTTAGTGAGCTAATGTTAATAATGATCCTATTTTAAAGATTGTCTCATTTCAATAAAATAGTACCAGTTCAATTATTAATACTAATTAGTGTTTGCCTTCCATCTGAATGCTAATTATAGGAAATTCCTATATATGACAGTTATGCTTAAATTTTAATTATGTTTTATATCAGTGGAAGACAGTAGTAATACTGTCGCAACCTATTTCATGTCTGTATCTACTCATTTAAAAAAAATATATCTATCATATAAACATCTGGTATAGACTAAGAAGTAGCCTTTAAGTAAAGGTAAATTTATGACTAGAAAATGAAACCTGTTTTGTAAAGCTGTAAGGAATGGAATTTTCATCTAACAACATACCTTTAATGAAACATTCTTGCCAAATGTCACATCTCCTGAAACTGTGAGGTGATCTAATTCAAGCATATCTGGTATACTTTCAAATCTTCTTAGATAATCTTGAACCTTAAAGAAAAGTAGAAACAAAAATTGCTTCAAAAATGAGTTCACATAAATATAGGAATTATAGTAACAAGATCATTTAACTGAACTGTAAAAACATTTTATGGCCAAGCCCAGGTCCTCTATGAGAAGCACATATTTATTAAACACTCACTATGTGTTAGATACTGTGTAGGAGAAACCAGGAGATACGAACATTGTTCTTATAATCAAGAAATTTACAATGTAGTTGGGCAGATCAGACATTTAAAAAAAAAAAGACAGCCAACATAACCAGATGAATAGTTCACATAATCTGGATTTAGTTGGAAAAAGGAGAGATCATCATGGCTTGAAGCAGGCTAGACTAGAGCTGGGCTTTAGGGGACAGGTAGGATTCAGAAGTAGAGCACATTTTAGGAAGAGCGACAGCATAAATCATCATTATAAATCATCACTATCTTTGCCTCTTATTTCCCCAGTCTTAAAAGCATTAGAGGTTGTCCTATATGACCTTGTTTCCTATTCTGCTGAGAAAATAGAAGCAATCAGAAAACTTCCACTGGCTTCCATCCACCACCACCACCTTGCCTTCCCTCCTAGTACTGGAATTGGACTGTTTCTATTCCTACATAAAGCCAACCTCTCCACTTGTGCATGAGATCCTTTTTATGGCCTATTCAAGGATTCCATTCAGCAATTTTCCCTCTTCCATGTTTTTTCCTTCTGAACTGCATCAGTTCCCATCAATGTATAAACATGCTGTAAATTCTATTAAAAAAAATTATTAAATCTTATATTCCTTTCTATGGGCCCATTTGTTTCTCTTCAAGGCAAAACTCTTGAATGAGTTTTTTACATCCATATCTCCAAATCCCTCCTTACCCATTCTCTTTAAAATCCATGCCACTCAGGCTCTAAAACCTCCATATTGGAAAATCTAATGATGAATTCTCATTCATCTTACTTGGATCAGCAGCAGCATCATACATATCACTCCCTCTTTGTTGAAATATTTCTTCATTTGACTTTCAGGACACACACATTGGTAGTTTTCTACCTAATTCCACATCTGCAGTCTACACCAGGTGGCACCAAACCACACCCAGGGCTAAAATAGACTTGGGATGGCATAGCAGGACCCTGCGGGCCAACTAGAGAGGATCACTCTGTCATACTTCAGTAGCCTCATAACATTTTATGTGATTAAATTTTTTGGATTTCACTTATCATGCTAGGGTGGGGTTTTGCTTTACAGCAGGTTGTCAAATATTGTTTTGTTCAGTGTTGCTTCGTTGTAACATTGATGAAAGGGGAAAATAAATCAGTCCCAAGCCGGGGCCACTGTCTTTATGGAGTCTGCATAGGTTTCCTCCCACATCCCAAAGATGTGTACATTAGGCTCCTTGGCATGTGTATGTGGTCCCAGTCTGCATAAGTGAGGGTATGCGTGTGAGCGCGCGCTGCGATGGAATGGTGTCCTGGCCAGGGATGGTTCCTGTTTTGTGCTCTGAGCTGCTGGGATAAGTTCTGGCCACCCTTGACCCTGAACTGAAATAAGCTGGTAAATAATTATCTTATTTTTATTCATCTTTCTTAAATGTATGTATAGCTCACATTTATTTCCATGCTTAATATTAGAAGTGATTGGTCTTTATTTATTAGTTTGGTGATGTTTTTGTGACCAGAAATATTCCATAGGAACATAATTCTTGTTTATATCAATTAACATGGTAAAAATTATTTTATTACACGTCATTTTGCTTAAAGTTGCAGTTTCCAAGAACCTACTGGCAATGGTAACAAGGACTTAACTGTACTTGCTATTCCCCTTACCTGGAACACTTTTCACCCTAAATACCCATGTTTCAGACCCACTCAACCTCTCAGTGAGGGTCTAAGACTACCCAGTGTAGAATTACACCACCACCACCCCACCCACACATTTCCATGTTAGCCATCCCTGCTGTATGCATTTCTCCAGACCATTTGCCAAAACTGGGCATACCATACATTTGACACATTTATTTATTATCAGCCTTCCCCCACTAGAATGTCAACTCCATGAAGACAAGGGTTTAGTCTGTTTTGTTTACTGTTAAATCCCTAGCACCTGGAACACTGCCCAGCATGTTGTAGCTCTATAAGTATTTGTTAAATCACAATTAACCTTTTCCCACCGATGAAAGCAGAATTTATTGATCTTGGAAGAGACATAAGAAAACATGTCCCAAAATTTAAGGTTTCTTTTCTATTCCCTATAACAATCATGTTTCAAATGTGAAGTACATCTTTATCTTCTATGGCCAATTCCCTTTAAAAGACAAAGATGGAGGAATACAACAGGTTGGCAGTGGAGACTGTACTTATTAGTCTCCACTCACATGCATATCATATCTTTATAATTACACATTTAAGGAATATGAATTCATGTGTATATCATATCTTTATAGTTACATACCTTTGTAAAAGAGCTGCCTAACTTAACCAAGGGCACTGTAGGAAATTCCCGCTTTTCACTCATCGTCAGAGATCCTGCATTAAGGCTATAGAGGTTTGACATCACAAGCAAGAGATCTGATGTGGTTTTGACAGGCAGAAAACGGCTCCTGGGAACATTAATACCTAGAGAATTCTCAAAACTTTTAATGGCAGCCCCTACTGCAGTTTCTAATTGAATGACATTCAGGCCTCCATCCAAAGTCTGTAAGAAATAGGGAGGGGGAGAGGGAGAGAACAGAGGTTTTAGGGCACTTACAACTTAATTCCATGTGGCTAGTTAATATTTGGGAAGTGGTTTCAGAGATCCATTCAAGGAAACAGAATTTTGAGAACTGACATTTATCAAGCACCTACCATATGCCAAGCTCTTATACATATGTGATCTTTTTTCAGTCCCAGTTTAGTAATATCATTTCCATTTTACAATAAAAAACCAAAGGCTCAGAGCTCAAGCAAGGTGCCTATGGCCAAATGACCTGAGTGTCAGAGCAACAACTAAGACTGAAGTAGGCCCTCTACTTTTTTTTTATTTAAGAGATGCAGTCTCACTCTGTTTCCCATACTGGAGTGCTGTGACATGATCATGGCTCACTGCAGCCTTGAACTCTAGGCTCAAGCGATCTTTCTGCCTCAGCTTCTCAAGTACCTGGGATTATAGATGTGAGCCACTGTGCCTGGCTTGGTCCTCTACTTTTGAGCCCAATGTTCTTGCCACTAAAGTGCTCTTTGCCCAGAGTCAAATAAGGGGCACCACAGCTTGGCACACTATTGGGGTAAGTGCAGACTCTGGAAGACAGGGCCAGGAACTAGAGAGGCTGAACAGGCAAAAAGGAGTGACCAGTGAAACAGATGGCGCAGAGGGAGTGGGCAGTGGGGGGGTCTGTGTGTCACGTATTATGACCTTAGGAACCAGGGAGCCCAATGGGCAACAACTTTGACTTACCTTTGGATTCACAATGATTTCCATGTCAATGGCATTCTGTTCCTGCAGTCTTTTAACTGCTGCAAGAGAAATCCATAGGTTGTTTGTGTTAAATATTTTGAATTTTGATACAGACTTGAACTCATCAACGTGTGCTTTTGGCACTTGAGCAATTTCCACCAGTCTCAGTTTGCCTTCATATTGAGTGAGTGTCCCACCCTAGAAAGGCAGAAAATAGTGAGTACTTCCACATCTCTCCCAATCACAACCATCCTGCACTGTTTATGAATTTTATAGAAAAAATATTGATGATAGACTCTCCCAGAATACAAAACAACATACATTTGAAGATAGAACCAAAGAAAGTAATTCAGGTCCTCTGTTGTTTTAAAACCATGTACTCGCCATCTTGTCCAAAATAAAAGCCCTGGGAATACATCAGGGTCTTCCTTACTTGCCTAAGGCATGCCACAAGAACAGCCGTTCCTCTTCTTCCCAAACCATTGCATCACCAAACAGTCCTACCCGCTCAGGCCCTGCCCTGACTGGCTCTAGGACAAGGGGAGGAAAGAGAAGACAGATGCACAAGTTGACAAGAAGTAACCCCTGAGTAGCCTCTGGCAGAGATGTTCTTACAGCCGCTAGGCTGTAGCAGTATGGGAAGAAGGGGACATTGCCAGGGACTGACCATTTTAGTATTAACACACTGCCCACTTTTCTTTCTTGCTGTGGGGTAAGTAGTAAAACTTCATGCAATGTTTTATCAAAGGCCAAGTGTCATGACCACTAAACATGCAAAGTTAAACAAATTTGTGCTTTGTACCAAATCAACTGCATTTTTTTGCAAGTACACAGATATAGTGATAATATAAAAAATATATACATACATTCTGTAGAAACAGAAATAGCAAAATTTCATGAAAGGGCCAATGAAATAAAAACACTTAAGTACCAAACTAGAAGAATATTAAGTGTTTGAACTTATTAAGAGTTTCACATATATTTCAGATAAAATTACTGATACAGATTATCCAAAAAAAGATGATTTTAATACTAATTCTGATTTATGACACACAGTTATATCAGACAGAACTGAAAGTACTCCACAGAATACCATCTCACTCCATCTTACACGACAACAAGTAGATAAATGTGTTGTTTAAAATAGAAACTTTCAAATTAAAAATTTTAACTTCATAACCTATAAAATATGAAAACATGAATCCCAAACTGCTTCCTCTCATTAGTTACCTTTACATCTGCACGTGTTTTATTTGTGACTTCCATGACAAATTCACAGCGTTTTCCATTGGGTGGGTTCATTAGATGATTAAGAATATAAAGATCCACTGTGGCACCCAGATTATCTATGTTAGACACAAAAATATACTCTTTGCCTTCTCCTATAAGGGTATCGAGCAAACCAGAGTTGTAGAAACTGGCGTAGATATCACCATGACCAGGAGGATACCAAGCTTCTGTATTTTCCCCTGAGTAAGATACATCCTTTGCTACAGGGAGCAAAGATTCTTTATTAATCCTCGGGTACCTTAAAAAAAAAAAAGTTATTTTTCAATATCAACTCTGTAGAGCATTCTGGATCTTCAAGTAAAACAATGCACTAAAATTAAATAAAATTTCACTTCTTTCCAGAGTCTATCACTGGTAAGTAATTTAATTATAACGAATCCTTTTAAGAAAATCTCATTTGCTGTGTTTTCCAAAATCTGTTTTCGAGATAATACTAGTTGCTGGGGGGAAAAAAAATTATTCTTTGGTCATACTGATGGGAGGACACCTCATATTTTTAAGGCATTATTTAAAAATTATGTTTTATGATTCTCCAAAAAGAGGGATATATTTTTAAATTTTCTCAAACTTATTTGGTTATAGGATAGTGCTTTTCCCTGAAAACCTATCTGGGAAAAGGTGCCCATTCTTACAAACAGATATATTCAGGGGTGGTTCTCCTTCTTTCCCAGAAAACCAAGAGTGGGTTAACATGTCTGCTTCCCATCACTAGTGAGGACACAGGTAAGGCTGGTGGTGGGGGAAAGGAAAACAGGGGCAACTGCAACACACTGAAGACCAACCAGAAAATGGAGGCAAAGCATCGGTAAGAAAGCATCCATGGGAAAATAGATTTTTAACAAACGAACAAATAAATGGTACCACTTTCAAAATGTACCTTCTGTATAAGTTCATGTAGACTCGTGTCCATCCTTAAATGGAAGCCTATTTCCCCAGTTGCCTGGGCTTTGTTTGCAATTTATAATCTGAATTCCTTTTTACTCACTCTCCCTTCCCCAAAAGTAGATTTTCTCCGGAATTTATTAAATTGGCCCCATGCCTATTCAGGATGTTGAAGAAATTTCTTCCCATAAGAAAGAAGATTATCAATACGGTAGAATATAGAAAGATTTTCACAGACTTTCACAGACCCTCGTGGTGACCAAATATGCCCTCAAAAACCAAAGATATAAGCTATCCTCAAATATTCTGGATATGTAACAGAATCTTAAGCAGATTGTCTTTTAAGAATTGGAAGTTACAGAACCAAAGACTGATTATAGCATAATCAATCACATATCTATTAACAAATGTTCAGCTTTTAAAGGCATCAAACACTTGTGAACATTAATCTTTGGCACATGCACAGCTTGAGACTGCTCTGTTATAAACAAGACAGGAATAACACAGAGTTACTTTTTTTACTCCTTGTACCTGCTTTGATTAAAAGTGTAGATTTTCACACGACAATGACTATACTTCTGCAGTATTTTTTTGGTATCTTCGTCCGTGTTAAAAGAATTCATTAAAACAAGAGGAACATCTGTATTGTAGGTTTTGTTCAAATGCTAGGAAGGAAAATGACAATCAGATAACCCAGACTTACTTTACTTTTGCTTAAAAATGTAAACATTAACTCTTAATGGTTGATCACAAAATGTCTAAAACATCATCTATATGTACCCAAATATGTAGATTTGATATAAATAACTGCTTAGTGTGAGCCAGACATTTTGCTAAGCAATTCACCATGTACTTGTTCATTAAAGCACAACCCTTTGAGACAGAGACTATTGTCATTTTATGGATGACTAAACTGAAGCCCAGAGAAGTGGTGGTTTAGTGGCAATGGCGGAGGCAGGACCCCGACCACCTCCACCCCACCCCTAGGCAGTTGGGTTCTGGAGTTGTGTGCTCAGCCACAGTGCTCTGTGGCCTTACTAGGTAGGCAACGGCTAATTAATCATTTACTTTGTGTTCAGAGCCCTGTGGGGATGAAAGTACATATGTTGTAAAGGCATAGCTGCCTATTCTCAGGATTAATGGTCAAGAATTCTGAATCACACTCCAATGGAAACCTTTTAAATCCCTCAGAAGAGCTAAGAGGCAACACAGAACGGTAAGAAAACAGAGTTTTAGAAGTCAGACAGCCCTACGTTCAAACACTGGTTCTACAGTTAATAACTAGCTAGGAAACCCTGGGCAAGTAACTCAATTTCTCTGTGCCTTGGTTTCCTCATCTGTAAAATGGGGATGATAACAGTACTTACAGAGTTGTTGAGAGGAACAAATGAGGCAGCTCATGTAAAGAGCTTAGAATAATACTTGGTGGACAGTGAGTGCTAGATAAACATTAGCCGCTGCTACTGCTAGTGTTATGATTGTAGTTGCCAGCACCATACTAAGCACCAAGGATAAAGAAATAGAAAAAATAGGGCCACTGCCCCTGAAGAGCTTATGGACTTTGCTTGATGATTTTGTCATAAGAGAGAAGCCAAGAACAGTTCTTAGCTTCCATGGCATCCATCCAGATACATGACATCCTCCCCGCCTTCCCAAAAGGGGTTAATAAAGCCAGATCATCCCAGCCTTGATGAAGGCTGCCACTGCAAAGAAAGGGAGTGGAGGGGTGGGGAGATCAAAGGAGAATCATCTGAACAGATCCAGAGATTTCAACAACCACAAATGCTATTTAAGATCAAAAGCTTTTATATCACTCTAAGAATTTGCTCTTAGGAACACTAAACCTTTTTTTACACTAATAAAGAGACTAAAGATAGCAAGTTCTTTGATTAGCTCAAATTCACATCTGCTACATTTTACAATACAGCATTTATGATAACCTAAAAACTATTTTAGTATCTCATAAGAAAGAATAAATGTTACTCACTTCAATTTGCTGAACAGTCAGATCCAAAAAAGTATTCTCATTCCTGACACCAATCAGACTTTTAGGGCCTTTGCAGCCCATGCTGGTTCCCAAACCACCATTGAGTTTCACCACCACTAGCTTGTTCAACACAGAAGATATATTATCAGGCAAGCCCCTGGCCTTTATCTTTTCATAGGGTTGAATCTGAAAGAAAAATAAAATTACAGGAGTAACTCAAACAACTTTATGAGAAGTTAAAGCATATCAATGCCAGGGTTATTAACATACTTCCTTAACAAGTTTTGGTTTCTCTGTGGAAAGTTTCGACCACATTTCCTTTAATGCACGGGCCCTTCTGGTTCAAACTCAACTACTTACAGGCAACTACCCTGGCACACAGAAGTGCGTCATTTACTTTACAATGGAGTACAAGAAGGGGACAAAGTTGTAGTCTACAAATACTGCGTGGCTGGTGAGAAGATAGTCTTTTGGACTATATTCTCATAGTGTCTTGGACTGTCTTCAAAAAGATTTCCCAATTTGTATCAACATAGCAAATGAGATACATAAAACCCATCAAGTCTAAATATTTCTGGTACATTATGGATCTACTTCAATTCTAAAGAAGTATATATAAAATCACACATTATGCCTTCTGCCACTGGAGGCAAAAACCAAAACACACTTGGTCCTTGCCATTCTCCTCCATTCAGGTGTAAGTTTGCCCTTCAGAGGAAGGTGGCATAGGCTTTTTGTCACACTTCCAGGTATGCCCAAGGACAGAATTCCTTCCTCAAGAATTTAACTTTTGGTTGTTACTGTATAAAAGCCCATACTAAAAAATTAAGTTTTACCATTGTTCCAAGAAACACCCTGGACAGGAAGGAGAGGGCGAGAGCTGGGGCTGGAGAAAATCCTAGCTCAGTCTCCTCCCTAGCGCCCACATCTATTTCTGTGAGCAGAGCCTTAATCTTTAGCTTCTCCCCTATAGAAAGGAACAGTTACGCAACTTACAGCAGAGCCCAAACTCTTTTGTTCAAAGCACAGGCTTAAGCAAGTCTATACATCTGATAGCAAGAATAAAATCTTTTAAAGAGATCACAATGCATTGTCTGTCCATTTGTGATATTTTTGTTATTACTTTGCTTTAAGGAATAGGTCCTTAAATGGACTCTTCAGTTACATTACGGCGTAGGATAGGTAACACATAAATAGACTGAAAAAATAAAACTGCCGAGTAGGTGCTCTGTGGATGTTAGCTGTTATTTGTTCTGCTACCTGTAGGGGTATGTGTGTGTCCTGGGCAATGTTTGCAATTGGGAAAGGACTTGGTGGGCTCATGCTCCAGTGATCTAGGCCTAAAGAGGCAAAAATTTCTTTATACTTGGTCAGAGGAACACATATGTTAATATCGTATATAGATTCCTGATCTATATACGATCTATACAATTCTTGCTGTTAACAGCTCCTTCCACAAAAAAAAAAATGAGTCTGTAGCTCTTATTTCTTCTATCCTACAATATACTATATTAACTGCCAAGTACAGATTAATACAATTTCTTCCTTGGTGTAAATGCTGAGGAACATGAAACATTCTTCTCCAACGTTTTCTACTGGTTACCACTTTAGTCATCATTCATTCTAAATTATTTCCTAGTGCGGTCAGATTGTCGATCTTCCTGGTAAATGCTACAAAGTAACCTTCTGCAGCCACTCATGTTCATAAACCAAAACAGGGCTGGTGGCAGAAAAGATGGGAGGAGGAGACAGGCCTGTGGGCACTCCAGGGGGTGCTTCTGGGATGCTAAATGCCACGGAAAAGGAGGACAGGGAGGCAGAAAAGAACACAGACCACAGTGGTCGCTGCCCTGCAGCTCACGGTCCAGGTGAGGGCAGTGCAGGGACAATAACAACGTGGACCTCCAACACACACAGCACCCATGGTCCAGCTGACATTCCCTGAAGGATGTTTAAATTTGACTTTATTGCCATGAACATCATTTGTTCAGCATTTCAAAGTAATACTGCTTAGGAGAAAAAGTCCCAATTTAAGTGCTACACGACTAGAAAAATAAGAGTAGATGAAAGAGCTAGAACCTTTGTCACCCTGATATAACAGGGTAGCTTATAATCCTTTCTAGCCAGGCTTCTGAAATCAACAAGTAAAAGGAATGCCACAGGGATACAGTGGCTTCAAGTAGTCTATTACTGGATTAGAAGAATTTCTTGGGCACATTACATTTATTCAAAAGAGTTAGCAAATGAGACCAAGCCAATTATTTTCCAATTATTTTGTAAAAACCAAGAATTTCCATTTAGCAGTTACTTTTCACTTCCCAGCAAGAATCTAATATTTACAGAGGTCTCAAAAGAATGTGAAAATCAATTTAATAGAAAACCCCTAGTTGAAGCATTCATTTTCAGTAAAATTGTTGGTTCAGAAATACTCTTACCTATTTAATGCTTTGAATACACTTAAAAAAAATACATAGTACATAGAAACAAAAATTTTTCCCTATACATGGTAAGGCAGGCTTGTTTTCCAATTTCACCTAAAAATTTTAATTATAAAACATCACACATATAAAAGTTTATAAAATGCATGCAGTTGAAAGAATAACAAAAAGAAAACAACAAAAAAAAGAATACTGCCATAACTTAAAAGGCTCCATGCATCTGTCCCTGAACACATTCCTCTTCTACCCCTAGGGGTAACCACCATCTGGACTTTTATTCTCTGCAGTTTTACCATCTCTATGTGTATCCCTAATAACAATATTTTACTAGATTATATTCATCTTAAAACTTTAAATAAATTGATTCATACTGTAAAGTAGGAACCCATCTTGTAATTACAACATCAGCAATTCAAACAAGGCATATACTGGGATTTCTTGTTGATATTTGAATATTCTGTTTCAAATAAAGGTAAACGCCTTAGATGTACCTTGGAATGAAAAATTTCATGTACACATTAATATCCTATCAGTGAAAATATAAATGCTTCTTATTATAGGAGTAAAAATGCTATAATAATAATTTTGAAAGCTATTAATTTCATGTACAACAACTGATGTTTTCAAATATTTCAGCTGGTTAAATTGGGAAACAGAATGACAGTAAACATAAAAACTCAGTACATTAGTTATCTATCTTTAGAAAAATATTTCTTTTTTGAGCTAACAAATGTTTATACAAATTTAAATAATGATGCCAGGCAGCATAATCTAAATTAGTTACATCTTAATTCTAATATTTAAAGAAATGTTTGGTATACTAACATTCATAGCATTAAACAAAGTAGTTGAATTTTTAGCTATTTAATTTTGTTTAGGTAATAAGTCTTCCAAAAAAAAAAAAAAGTACTAATAGGAATTTTTTACCTCCTGTGAAGATGACTTAAAAACCAAATGTCGGCCGGGCGCTGTGGCTCACGCCTGTAATCCTAGCACTCTGGGAGGCCGAGGTGGGCGGATCGTTCTGAGCTCAGGAGTTCGAGACCAGCCTGAGCAAGAGCGAGACCC
>CAUYSK010088620.1:0-18220 GCA_963575035.1 Avahi laniger | reverse complement strand
TGAGACAGAGTCTCACTCTGTTGCCCGGGTTAGAGTGCTGTGGCGTCATCCTAGCTCACAGCAACCTCAAACTCCTGGGCTCAAGCGATCCTCCTGCCTCAGCCTCCCGAGTAGTTGGGACTACAGACATGCACCACCATGTCTGGCTAATTTTTCTATATATTTTTAGTTGTCCAGCTAATTTCTTTCTATTTTTTTAGTAGAGACGGGATCTCACTCTTGCTCAGGCTGGTTTCGAACTCCTGAGCTCAAACAATCCGCCTGCCTCAGCCTCCCAGAGTGCTAGGATTACAGGCATGAGCCACCGCGCTCGCCCCGATCGCGCAATGTCTTCACAGCACTTGTCCTAGCAAATCCCGCCAGCGGCGTGCACTTAGAAACCCCTGCCCAACTGCGTGAGGTCAGACCAGTTGCTTCATCTGATTAAGACAGAGGACAGTCCACTTTGCAGATGAAGAGACTTGCCCAAGGCCACATAGCCAACCGGTGGCCAAGCTCGAGTCAGAACTAATGCTGCACAACCCTCAGGCCCAGTCAGGGGGTTAGGAGCCTCAGGCTTCACTGGCGGGGTCCTCAAGCCCCTGTCTTTGTTCTGACCTCCTCCCCAATCCAAGCGCTGCCACCCTCTCCTGCCTCCCGGGCGACCCTCTTACTCCCACGGCCCAGGGGGGTTCTCTCCTTTCTCACCTGGGCCTGGGCCAGCCCTTGCAGTTGCTGAGCCAGCTGCTCCAAGTCGGTCTTCACCACCGGCTTCTGGATCTGGGGGCGGACAGGAGAGGCCGAGAGAGCTGACCCCGTGCCCCCAGCACCCCTGCCGCCTGCCCGCAGCCTCCGGATTCCCAGTCTTGTCAAAGGGAACCCGCACCAACGAAGTCTATTGTGACACACCAGTCACATTGGTTTGACCTGGAACTGTGAAGTATTGCAAATATTTTCCCAGTGACACAGAAGCGACAACAACAAATGAGATGCCCTCTGCTGTAACTAACGGAAGAGGACTTCCCACCAGCGTTCACAGCCGTGGGTTCAGGACCATGAACAGCGACAGATGCCGTTCGGGCGAGGGAAAGGGCATTCGTTCCAGCGTGGCCTGGGGTGGTGGCACCAGGATGGGCACATGGTCTGGGAACACTCCCCATAGGAAGGGGCCCCAGGACACATGTGGAGGAGTTGAGGGAAGGTCAAGAGCTGGGACAAGGCGAGACGCCTGCCCAGCCCTCTGTGGGCCCTCTGTTCTGTCACCATGTCTGGGGCACCTGAGATGCCCGCCGCTGACCTGAGCGAGGAAGTCGGGGTAGCGGACGTGCTCCAGCCCACTGCTCTGCAGGGCCTCCAGGTCCTGGCGGGCGGCTGGGCTCAGCAGGTCCAGGTTCTGCACGTCCATTTTGAGGCTCCCCAGCTCCTGCTGCAGCTTGTCTGTGTACTAGGAGGGTGGAGGTGGGGGTCACACCCAGTGCAGAGCCAAGACCTCAGAGATGCTCCCCTAGGGAGGGGTCTTCAGGCCGGTAGGGCCCTCCTCCTGGATATCCAGGCCCCTACCCTGGACACAGCCCTAGCCCCAGACAGGCTTCCAGGAGGCCCATCTCCCCCCACCCCAAACTGCCAAGACCCAGCCTTCCTCCAGCAGCTCTCTGGCTTCTGGGCTGCCACACAGACCTTCCCTGGCCACCTGACACAGAACAGCTTTCCCGGAGCCTCTTTATCGCATCGCCTGCGTCAAGGCCTTCATAGCACCTGCTGCTCTGGCATTGCCTTATCTATTTGGGTACTCGTTCATGGCCATCAGCTCCGTGAGAGCAGACTTTGCCTACCTACTCTGCCCCCAACCCCCAGCATGCAGAGCAGATGCTCACACATGGTGGGAGAGGTATACATTTGGCTGTGTGAATGAATGCATGAATGAATGGACGCAAGGAAAGACGCTTGGCATTTTCCTACCATCGCTGGAAGAGATTTAGAGCCATAAAATTTAACCCCGGTGTTTCACAGCTGAGAAACTGAGGTCACAGAGGAGTGTCCACTTGCCCGAGCTTACACCGCAAGTAGAGACCAGAGCCCCGTTCTGTTCACCTCTCCCCTTCCTGCCAGGCTGCCTTCCCCAGGGGGAGAAAGGCCTAACTCTCTCGGGGGTGGGATCTTAGCGCAGCAGTGTTTCAGACACCAGTGACGGACAGCTATGGGAGACGTGTGAAGGGGGCAGTGCTCTCGTAGTGCCCTGGAAAGCACACCTTGTCTTGTTTATCTCTGCATAATCAGCTCATTACTGTCTCCTTTGAGAATGAAGAGTCTTTCTTCTTCTTTTTTTTTTTAGTTCCTTTTTTTTTTAACAACACATTCCAGGGAGTTCCTAGGAACGAGGACAAAGATCCTTGAGGACACATTTGGTATGTTGCCAGATGGCCCCGAGGACTGCCCAGTCCATCTGAACCCCTCCCAGGACCGGGGCAGAGATCCCTCCACCTGAGAGCTGGGACTTCTAGCCAGTGGGACAGTGGCCGCTCTGCCTGGGCCCCTGCTGCAGCCCTCCCTCGCCAGCTTCCTCCAGGGGTGGGGTCTCTGGCCTAGCACTGACATATCGGCAGCTCCCTGGACTTCCCGCCTGGTTGAAGACACTGAAGGAGGGGTGAGCTGAGGCTTTAAGCCGGCTGTCCCGAGGTACGCGCTTTAAGGCATGGATTGGGACTGGCCCACTTGGCTGTGCTACCCTGTGGGCTGAGACTGGGTGGTGGATCCCAGAGGAGTTGGAGGGGTTTGGGGGCACAGTGCAGAATGAGCAGCAGCCATGCTCTGTGTGTGTCAGGGAGTGCGGATAAGTGGGTTTCCCCAGGATGTGCTTGGCCTATCCCCGGAGGCCCTGGAAGTCAAGGCGCCGCTCCTCCCACCTCACTTCCGCGTGGGGAAAGGAAAGGAGGGATGTTTTACAGCTTCCGTACATCTCGAGGAGAACCACATTCTCAAAGTATGTCCCTGTTGTGAAGTAGCCCTTCCTTTCCCATGTTTTAGAACTGTCTCTTGCCAGCATCAGCAAGCATCTCCCGTCTACACACCAAGTTCCAGGAAAGCCCAGCTGTTACAAGAAGAGGCTCAGGAGTTGGGCTTGGGGTGAAATCCTGCCACCTGCCGCTGTGTGAGCTGGGCAAAAGGCCTGTGGTGACCCCTCCAGCAGGGTCACCCAGCCTCATCAATGACCTTGCATTGCTGCTCCCTCCCTAGCCTCCACCTCCCAACTGGAGCATCCCAACCAATGCCTGTCCTCAGAACACACGCACTCCTGAGTCTGCTTGCTCACCGCCACCATCCTTTCCTGCCGCCTCCTCAGCTGTGCTCAGAGCTGGCCATAGCCTCCAGGTACTCATGCACCCACGCCCACACCTGGCACCTTCCCCTGGGCTGGTAGCTGGGCCTCTGCCCTGGGGCACCTCAATTGCTCATGCAGATTTCTTGGGTTCAAAGAGATGGTGCCTCTGCAGAGGCAAGACCAGAGGAGAGGAGTGTGCAGGAAGTGTGCCTTCTGGAAGATTCTCTTACCTGGCTGATATCCAGGTGCTTCTCCAGGTCGTAGGAATCATTGAGCTGCAGGACTCTCCAGAGGGCAGCCCCTTCTTTGCACTGTCTGGGGAGGCACAATGGGCATTGAGGATGGGCGACGAGGGATGGCAGGTGGGGGCCGGCATCACCCTAATGGCAGGGACACCACCTCTGCCCTCCCTCAGCCGCTCTTCACTCCCCAGCCCCAGCCCAGACTACACACTCACTGATAGGCCAGGTGGATGCTGATGTTTTTCTTCAGACCAAGAAGGTGGGACAGGTTCATAGATGGGGGCAAGTTCCCTGGGGTATCTGCAAACTGGGGATGGGCAGAGAGAAATGGGGCACAGAGCGGGGCAGGTGCAAGGCACCCCAGGTCCCACAGAGCCCTGCCCTGTGCCACCCTGGCACAGCAGAGACCAGGGGTGGGAAACACCCCATGACTCTAGCCCAAACGTGACCTCTAACTCCAATTACCCCTGGGCCCTAACTCCTTATAGGGACTCTCCTGTGGGTCTCCAGGAGGGGTGGCCAGCAGAGAACCCAGGCCAGCAACTCCACTCACCTGCTGGAAGCACACCTGGCACCAGGGTTCCCCATTCTCAGACTCAGTGTCAGGAGAGGAGAGGAGCTGGGGTCTGGGTATAATTCCTCAGGGCCCCTATCCTGGGGCCTGAGCAGCATCCCAGGGACTCATGGACACACTCTCTCTCTCTTCCCCCATCCACTGGTGGTTTTCTGTCCCCCTCTCACACCAGCCCCCTCTGGCTCACACGTCCTCCCAACCCTCTTGCTCTGTCCACAAGTCCCTGGAGCGGGGACAGGCCCACCTCATAGAGCTCTCCACTCTGCCAGCTACGGCACACCAGCGTCTGCATGTTGCCACCCACCAAGAAGGTGGCAAAGACGAGCAGGATGAGTGGGGCAGCGAAGAGGAAGCTGAAGCCCACACCTCTGGGGGAGAGAGAGACAGTTGAGGGAGGGTGGAGACTGGCTTCCCTGGACATGCTATCTGCCCCACCCGCATCCAAGGCCCGCTTGTTCAGCCAGGTGGGCCCAGGCAGAGTCTTTAGGGAAGAGGAGCTCAGAGGCAGGAGGGACAATGCAAAAGTCCTGACTGTCCCGTCATCCCTGTGCCATCCCTCCCTGTCGCTGGTGCCCTTCTGGGCCCTGGCAGCCTGGAGGAGAGGACAGCTGTTTTGTTTGAAGAGCCAGGACTGTTCACTTCTGGGCCTAGGGCCCATGGTGGTGACTTGCTCCAGAACCCAGCCCTCAAAAGAGTCACCTGGCATGGGCAGGCATGACCCACCAGCAGGGGCGGCACCCTAGTGGGTCTGAGTAGTAAAGCTCCTTAGACCACTGAAGTCCATGGTGCCACTGACTTGCAGGGCTTCTTTGTGAGGTGGGCACAGCCCCACGCCAGGCTGTGAAGCTCAGAGAATGAAACATGGGGTGGATTTCAGCCCCTACTCACCTCTTCGGCTAGGTACCCTTGTGTAGTGAACAACCCGTACAACAGTACATGGCAGCCCTGGTCCTAAAGACCATCTAGCCTAGGATGACAAACAGATTCTACCTCTGGTGCTGCCTTGTATTGGTGGTGGTGGCTGCCTGGGAGCTGGGTTAAGAAGGATCCCGAGGCTGTGCTTGGACTCAGTGGAAAAGAGTGCCCACTGAGTGCTACAGTTGCCACTGGTGGGGGAGGGGGAAGTGCTTCTTATTTGCCATTCCTGCTCTGGTCCAACCCCTTTGTACAGATGAGTCCACTGAGGCCCACATAAGTCACCCAGTATGTCAGTGCCGGAGGCAGCATGAAACCTCAGCCTAGGCCTCGGCTCCTATAGCCACACCAGGAGCTGGGTGTGGCAGGAATCTGGCCAGCCAGTGGGAAGAGACCCTTCCCTCTCCCCAGCCCTTGCTTACGCCATGAGGAAGCGTGCTCCAGCCTCGCCCTTGGCTTCCGAGTGGCTGGGATCCTCCCTGGCAGATAGCCCCCAGATGCCCAGGTTGAGGCCCAGCAGGTTACAGACCACGACAAGCAGGACTATGGAACACAGCACACAGCCCACGATCCACCTGCAGCAGACAGGGTGCAGGCGTCACTGAAGAGGGAGGCAGCTGGCACCAGATGGACCCAGTGGCTGAGGGGCCTCTAACCCCAAGGCTGAGGTTTTAGAAGTGCAAGAGTGGACACTTCCTGAGGCCCCACTGCTCCTATGGGGTCCCCAGGCTCAAGTCCCCAGGGCAAACAGCCAGGCTGGGACATGGAAGCCTGAGTAGTCAGGGGTCTTGGCTTAAAGGAGGCAGAGGCTCAGTATAGGCAGGAGTTGACAGGTGCTGGGAATGTGCTCAGGGCAGAGGAGCAGCTGGGCTGCCCGTCTCACCCCCAACCCACGGGATCTCGGGCACCTGTATGTCTCATATTTCTGCACCTCCTGCAGGTAGGGGCGGCTGCTCTGTTCCAACTCCTCCAGTGCCTGGCTCCAGCGGGAAGCTGCCTCCGAGCCCGGGAACGCTCCAGCCAGTGTCCTCACCCCTTCGGGCTGCTGGGCCACTGCCTTCTTCAGCTCTGCCCAAAGCAGCAGGGTCTTGTGGGATGGGGAGGGCACACCGAGGCCCAGGGACAAGATGGCAGGGCCCAGGCAGGAAGAACATCTGGGACACACAGAGGGCCTACTCTCTGCTGGGGCCCAGCCAAGAAGGATGGCTTTCCCTGCCCCCCTACCCAACTCCTCTCTCAGCAAGCACCCTCAGTAGGGGTGGCACCTAGGCAGCTTGGCCTGGCTCCTGGCTGGGCCTCACCTGTGACCATGTTGGCCATCTGCATGGCAGCCAGGACCGGGAGGGCATTGAAGGTGCTGTTCTCCTGTGGGAACCAAGTGGGGGCTCCTGTGGGCCTCCCACCCTTTGCCCAGTGTCCCCTTTTGGAGGATCCCAAAGTCACCAGGCCCCCATGGAGGGCATCCCTCCTTGGAGCTCCCAGCTCAGGAAACAGGCTTCTCTTTGCTCTCTCTTGGTCACTGTCTTCCTCTCCCCTCCCTCGGCCCAGCCTGACTCAACTCCCCAAAAATTTCCTTGCAGACCCCTCCTTCCTAACCCCACCCCTCTTCCCAGACTACTGCAGTCAATCCTCAGCTGCCCAGCACAACTGCCTAGTCTGTCTCCCAAAAGCCCAGCTCCAGCCTACCCTTCCAGCCACAGCTCCCATTTCCTTCCTCCCTGAACCTTCCACTCCAGCCACCCAGCAAGGCTGACTCACCATTTCCCCAGTTCCAGGTTCCGGGTCCCAGGTCACAGGCGCTGACTCACACTGCACCCTCCCCCACGGCCATCTCCACCCCGGACAGCCTGCCTGCCCTCCCAGCACTCCCTTGCCACCCCAGGCCCCACCGCTCTGAGGGTCCTAGCTCTTGCTTCTGAGACCAGACCGTGCACATGCCTCCACCCTGGAAGCCATATGGGATGTGAGGCTCCAAGTCTAAGGTTCAACAAGGTTCCTGCCCCAAAAAGGGGAGGCTGAGGTCCTCATCTGTGAGTCTCCAGGTTGGGGAGGAGTCAGGTGGGCATTCACCTCCTGGACCATGCTGGAGAAGTTGGCCTCTGGGACACCCTTCAGCCGATGCAGGACATCGTCCACAGAGGGCACCTGAAATGGGAGTGGGGATTATGACAAAGTTCATGGAGAGGCCTGAGGGAGACCCCTGGAGGAGGACAGGGGGGCAGAAGCCTTTGAACCCTTCATGTCCTCAAGTATAAAATTGGGACCACCATGGCCCCTACCACCCTGGGACGTGGGCAGCAAGAACTCAAGGAGCTAATACAGGTGCAGCTCACGGCACAGTGCATGGTCCAAGGGGAGCTGGTGACCCATAGCCAGGATGACCGTCACTAGCCATGGGTGTGTGGAGAAAAAGAGAGGCAGCCTGCGGAGGGGATCAGAAATCTGCCTCTGGAAGCCCCTGGATCATCAGACGCCCAGGAATCCCAGGGTAGCAGCAGAGCTGCCCTGCTTGGCTCTAAGAGGCCTCTGTCCTGGTCCCGCACCTGGCTGAAGTCAGCACCCAGCTCTAGGGCGCGGACACGGCTCAGGGCCCCTGCGCAGTCCCCCTGGCATGTGGGCTCCTGCAGCAGGGTGAGGAGGCGTTCCTTGCGCTCACGGACAGTGGCCTCCAGGTCCTGCTGCACCGCCCACAGCTCTGCAGTGGTGTCGTTGAGGGCTCGGAGGTGGTCCACGGAGACCTGCAGGGCTGACAGACCCACATCTGGCCTGAGCACCATGCACGCATCCTCAGAGGCTTTGTGGGAGGCAGACCATCCCCTTCCCCCCAGTCAGAGGGACCTGCAGTCCTTGACCTGTGTGGTTACAATGGAAATCGCCCCAGGCACATTAAGCTATTAAAGTGCATTAAGCCAGGACAGGGGATCCTGGGATAATATGAAGGGGAACTCATGGGTGGAGCTGAGGCAGCACAAGAAATCCAGGGCTGGGTGAGGGTGGGCCTGCCCCAGGACGTCTGCTGGCCCCACGCCCACACAACCCAGCTCACCCTGGCCCAGGCTGTGCACTGAGGCCAGCAGCGGGTACACGGTGCTCCCGAGCTGGGTGTGGATCATGCTCCCGATGTTCATGCCAACACCTGCAGAGCACAGGGCAGTCTGCAGGGATGGCCCCCAAGGGTGGAGGGCCGGGATCATCCAGCCTCCCCAAACAGGCACTGGGCTCCGCAGAGTGGGCACTGGCTTCTCCGCCCTCTGTGCAGAGACTGCTGTGCCTGCTCTCCAGCTGTGCTCAATTCCCACCCCTGCCCGGGTGGTCCCAGGTGGAGTGTGGGATGAGGCAGTGACCGCCTCCCCCACCTCCATCACCAGCTGGCCTGAGCAGGGGCCCTGCCAGCCAGCTGTGACCCTCACCATCCAGCTCCTCCGAGACTCGCTCCTGGGGCAGGGAGAACTGCCGTGCCATGGCCTGCAGCTCCTGGGCAAACATGGGAGTATGAGGCTACCCTTCCTTTTCACCTGACAGCCCTGACTCCCATCCCTTCCCCGACTCCAGGACTGGGCATCCATCCTGAGGACACCATGGACCTGTGCCCAGCAGGGGCAGCCAGCTGTAGAGAGGAAGGGCCCTCTTTCTGCTTTGCATGCTATGGCCATAGAGGACCCGCTCTGCTCTGTCCTGCCCAAGCCTGATGCTCACAGAGGTACATGGGTGTGAGGGGGCTACTCGGTGCTCACCTGGGGGACATCGGAGACCAGGCCCCGGAGGCTGAGCAGGGTCTCAGGCACAGCCTGGACACTGGGGCCCGTCTGCTTGTGCATGTGCTGGTTGGTGACAAAGGCACAGACGACGCCAACCCTGCAGGGATGGAGCAGAGAGGAAGGGGCTATTTGGGTGCCCATAGGAGCCTTGGGCCATGGCCCAGCCCCCGCACCTGCCCTGGGCAGCTCCTCACAGCAGCACGAGGGTGGTCAGCAGCAGAAAGGCCATGAGGGTGCCTCGCTTACAGGCCATTGCCTTGTGCTCTGTCTTCACACGGCCCCCACAGCGCCGGCGGCAGCGGCAACAACAGAAACAGAGCCCAGCAGTGGGCACTGCCAGGAGGTAGAAGCCTGCGATCACAGCACACAGCACGTAGCCCGCCTCGTACCGCACCACCTGGACAGGGCAGTCGGGCATGAGGGGCCGTCTCCTCCATTCAGCCACGGCTCCATCCCGAGTCCAAAGAAAACCCAAAAGCAGGGGAGTGCAAAGGTGGTAGGCCCTGTTCTCACTGTCAATTACCATCTTACAAAGGAGGAAACTGAAGTTCAAGGAGGTTTGAGCTCACAGCAAACCCCACTGCCAGGAAATGGCAGAGCTATGGTTTGCACACAGGTCTGGGGACTGCAGTGCCCATGCAGGAGGGGAAAGGATGCCTGAGCCACCCGCCCTGGTGAACCCTGAGTGGACGTTTTTCTGCTCCCTCCCAGCCCGTCTCTCAGTTCTCACCTCATCCACCTTCACGGAGGCCGGCTCATTCAGCAGGGCCTTCACCAGCTCTACCGGGAAGAGCCAAGTGGAGGGTTTGGGGTCAGCCACCACCCTGCCCCTGTGTCCACCCTCTCCCCACTGCCAGGCCAAGGTGGGCTCTCGGATAGGGCCACTCCCACCCTTGGAGAAGGGAGTGTCACTGTACCCTGTGCCACCCTGCCCAGGCCTCAGCGCTGCTGCAGGAGGGAGCAGCAGAGGGGAGGCCGGCAGATTCCCCTCCTGGACCCTACAGGACCCTCTGCAACCTGGGCAGAGGAAGAGGAGGAGCCCAGCCTAGCAGTCCTTCCCCTTAAGCGGCAAGGGACAGGCCTGGGAGGGGTCCTTCAGCCCCTCCTGGCCCTCCAACCCCTAGCACCACTAGACTCAGAGAATGCCTGAGCCAGGTCTAATGTGACGTAGTTCTAATGCAAACTCCTCTACTTTATAGACAGAGCAACTCAGGCTCAGAGAGGAAAAGGGGCCTGCCCAAGGTCACACAGGAAGGTTTTGGAGCCCTCTCCAGATGCTGCTTCTTGTGCCCCAGGACTATTGCATAGGAAGACGGTGGTGGGGAATGCTGGGCCCCTGCCGCCCAAGTGTCTCCTGACAGGGTGGGCACACCCATGGTGGAAGGGGGACAGGGAGCTGGCTAAGGACCCAATACCAGCTGAGGCCCACCTGGCGAGAGGGGCACACTCACCTGAAGGGAAGGGATTGGGCTGCACGACAGAGAGGAAGCGGTGCACGGTGCCATAGAGGGGGTCCAGGGGCCCTGGGGCACGGAGAAGAGGGGCCAGCCACCGGGCTCTGGCCACCGGGGTGAACACCAGGCGCTCAGCTGGTCCGAAGGGCCCACAGTCTGCAGCTGCTGCCCCTGGTAGACTCAGGGCCAGCCCCAGGCCCAGGCCCAGCAGGGGCGCCAGGAGGCCAGGTGTGTGCCTCATGGTGTCCGAAGGGTGGGCAGCGGGACAAGCTCAGGCTCAGGAAGGAGCAGGCAAGCCAGGGGCAGGCCGTGCATCCTTCACCAGCCTTGTCCCTGTGTCTCCACTCCACAGCTCTGAAACCGGCCTGACAGGTTTGGGCTCTGGAGCTACCTGGGCGCCTGCCTGGAGCGTAGGAAGGGCAGGGGCGGAGGCCTGGGGTAGGGGGGCAGGGCCAGGCTGGACCGCCCTTGGTGGCCTGGGGTGGAAGCCTGGGCTCCCTCTTCCCTCCCCAGATCTTCCCAGGCAAGGGCTACCTCCCCCAAGCCGGGTCCAGGCTGCAGCTCAGGGGTTCTGGATTACCCAGGGGGGCCCAATTTCAAAGATTATATCCCATGCCCAGCCCCAACAGCCCAATCCGGGGCCTGGGAAAACATAGTCACCTTGTGAAGCCCTGGCCCAAGGGGTCATAAGACCCACAGGCCCAGGAACTAGGCTCCTTCCCTCTGGGGCTTCTCTGTCCCCACAGGTCACACCTAGCACCCACAGCCAGGCTGACCTGGCACAGAGGCATAGTCTGACAGGCGCAGTCCTTTAGGAGGGCAGATCCCAGCAGAGGTGTGCCCTTTGGCCTAGCTGTACCCCGTCCAGTCCTCAGCTGAGAGAAGTGATCAGGGGTATGCCCAGAAAGTCGCCTGTAGCCAAGCCGGTCGTGGGGAAGTATTGGAGGGTGTCCTGGCAGCATTAGTCATAGTACCAGAAACTGTCCCGAAGTCCACTCTTGAGGAGTTGGTGAAATGAGCATCACCCATGCCACACTGGGCAGTAATCGAAGAAAATGATGTGGAAATGTCTCTTTTGACCTGAAAGGTGCTCAGGATGCATTACTAAGTGCAGATAGCAGACTACAGAACGGTGCACAGAGTGAAGGTGTAAGACAATGATCATCTCCAGGGGAATCCTCAGCAATTTTTAATTCTCTTTTGTTCACCTGCACTTCCTAATTTCCATGCATCAAACATGTGTGACTCCTGTTTAAAGAAGTAGTAAGTTTGTGAGGGTCCATGGCAGCCCCTGCCCCCTGGTTGGGAGCCCTGGAGGGAGGGGCTGGGTGTGTGCCTCTTGGGACCTCAAGCTCAGCCCAGGGCAATGGCTCAGGACTGGTCTGTGCGGTGGGCGAGAGGCCCTGGGATGTTCCACTGTCCCTGGTGGGGTTAGCAACGAAGAAGGGACCTAAGTTTGAGTGAGGGCTGGGCTGGCAGCGGAATTCTTAGGCTGCCCGTTGCTGCCCCTGCAGTTTTCTCAGAGCCAGGCAGGGGCGGACGCAGTGGGAGATGGCACAGTTCAGTTAATAATGGGGTGCAGACAGGAAACGGCACCTCATCAAAGGGTGACTCAGATGAGGATCAGGGCTACAGTGAGGATCAGGGCCGGGGGTGCCCTGGCAGACAGGTCCAGTGGGAGCAGGCTGTGGCCTCCAGCGAGGGCCCAGGGCCAGCTTTTTCCCTGGAGGCTCCCTCCACACCCCCACGCCTGTGAGGAGGGAGGCCCCTACTCACTCTGCCCATGGCTGTGCTGGAAGCTAAATACGGGCTGTTCCCCGCTCCCCCTGACCCATGGCCCTTTCACCTGACTCACCTGAGCACGGCACCTGTGCTGGGGGCTCCTGGCCTCTGGAGGCTGCCATCAGGAAGGGCTGGTCTCTTCAGGGCCTCCCTACGCCTTCTCCAGTTCGAACTGTCAGAGTGATTGCCACTATGATCACTTTCTAAGTAGCCGCATCACCAGCAGGACCGACAGAGTCCTAGCCCGGCTGGAGATGATCCCCCTGGGGCACAATTAGCAATGGCCATTTAGGAGATTTTGTATTTTCTGACACGGGTGCACCAGTGGTGGGAGAGTTTAGGTCCCAGCTTCCCGGGGAGGACTAGAAACCTTGGGATCTTGGGAAGTAATTGTCCCACCACTCTCTCTGCTCAGTCATTGTAATCAAGTCAATCTCTGGCCACTGCTATTGTTTTCATACAGTGCCTACAACAACAACCCTGTACTTTGAGAGTAAGATTTTCCCCCAAGAGAAAACAAAAACATACCAAGCCTCTTTCTCAGCCTGGGCCAGGAGGGTTGATGAAGGTACTGAAGCTACCTATTTGACAGGTGTAGAAACTGTAGCTTGGAAGAAGGGACTTCCTGAGTCAGTGGCCAAGCCAGGAGTCACCACCACGGGTCTCCTTCCCCTGCAGGGTCCTGGTGGAACAATTTGTCATCAGACTGGCTGGTTAGCACCCATCTTCTCCCACCCTAGCCCCACCCAGGAGAGAAGGTGGGGTTCAGGACCCAGCCCTGGGCACCAGGCAGAGGAGGTGATGAAGCTGCTGCTATAATTGAACTCCTTGGAGGGGGCGACCAACCAGGTGGTGTGGAGTCAGCTCACAGCTCACCGGCAGGGATGCCCTGGGGGGCAGGGAGGCGGCAGGGCTGGTGGGCTTCTGGAAGTGGGGAGGCGGGGGCACACCTTTCTGGGCACTCTTGCACTTCCCTTCCTCCAGCTGACCCCCTGGGACCCTCTGCCCTCCATGGGGAGTTCTTCAGATGACCTGGGATAAGCAGCTTCTGGTCCCCTAGGAACACTTCCTGGGGCCACGTTCTCACTCCCAACTCACTCAGCCTCAGAAGGTTGATGTTCCCTGAACCCCACAGACCTGTGGTGCAGGGGGGGGTAAAGACAGAGACCTGAGCAAGGGAGGGACCCTGTCCCCCAGAAAACACCTGGGCCCCTCTGGCTGCCTCATGAGAGGCCCCCCTGGGAACAAAGCGGAGGGGACGCCCAGCAGCTCTCGAGGGAACAGCAGGTGAGAAGATGGGTCCCTCTTCTCTTGCCTCTGCTGTCCATGCTATGCCCTGGGAATGGGTCCTAAACCAACCCACGGCGACAAAGACCCACGTATCAGATCATGGAGGCTAGGGCACAGCCATTGTCTTAGTCAACTTTTTTGATGGCAAGAATCAAAGACTTAGGCTCGCTGAAGGATTTGAAAAGTGAGAATTTATTACAGGGATACAGGTACATTTTTGGAGTCCAAGTTGGTTTCCTGCCTTTCCTTGGAGAAGGGATTATCACAGGTGATGTACTCTGTCCTCGAGATATGGTTGAGGCTGTAGCTTGTTTTCCTGTTGTTTACTCAGGAACTCTGTAAAAGCATATTCTCAAGAAACGATTTTGAGAGAGAGAGAGTTACATCTCTTTTCCATCCATTCAGCTCCCTTCAGAAGCTGTGCAAAACAAAACTCCTGCAGGGTGCCTGTTAGCGAGAGAACTCATGGGATTGATCTTTAGCCATTACTGGGGAAGTTACAAAATTAGGTATTTTCCTGTTATTTTTCAAAAGCTACCCCTTTCAGGCCTCTCTGCAGATTGGCCTCTCTGTGTCTGGCACGGCAGAGAGGGCTGTCCTGCCAGTGCGAGTCTACCTGTTTTCCCAGGTGGTCACTCTGAGTCCCCAGTGCCACAGGCCACATCCTAAACCCTAGCAGGAAGAAATGCATGGTCCGGAGGCATTGTCTCCCAGTCCAGCAGGGCCCTGCCCGCTGCAAAAGCCGTAGTGGAGTTAAGCTTGCAGCAGGTGGTGCGTATGGGGAGAACAGGCCTCAGAACGGGACGCAATATCTAAAAGATGTTGACCACAGTCATGGAACTCTTGTTCTCAAAAACCATCAAACGCAGTTGTCACCCAAAGTGTGCTATTCTGAAAGCTTCTGGGTGAGAATTCAATGAGAGGGGAAGAGAAGAGGCACCTTTGTGGGAATATTTTGGAGAACTGCCGCCACCACGCACCCGGAACGTGGAACCAGCCTGACTTCTCGTCCCTCATTCCTGCTACTAGCCACTCATCCACATTTGCAGTGCCACCTCCTGAGTACTGCTCCAGAAAGGACCTTCAAAATGCAGACCAGACCATGTGACTTGTGGCTTCAAAACCTCCAGTGGTTCCTGCACTGGCTCACGACAGCGCAGAGTCCTTAATTTGTCCCCTTGGGGCCTTCTGGATTCCCCCGGCTAGTTCTTGTGAGCCTGGGCTCTCCCTGGCCCACTCCCCTCCATCCTGGCCTCCACGTTCACCCAGTTCCTACTCATCCTTGGCTCAGTAGTCAACTTCTATAGGACCCCCAGGCTGAGTGAGAGGCCCTGCGAGGTGCCCTTAATATGAAAATCTGCTTCCCTGCTACCACTCTCCAGCCTGTCTCCCTCACACAAGCAGGGCTGGGTTAATCCACTCGTGCACCCTCCTCAGCCCCGAGCACGGAACCTGGAACATGGCATATTCCCCAGAAATGTTTCCCTAGACTTTGGGAAAGCATATTTCAGTACCTTTAAAGATAAGACATTTTCTCAATGCCAGAGGGTCTGAAAGTGAATGAGTCCTGACCGGGGGGAGAGTCCTCAAACTAAAATTCTGTGTGTGTTGTGCTGAGAGAACCTGGCGAGGAAGGCATGGGTGGCAGCCAGAGAGGGAGGAGGCCCTTTGGGGAGTGGCGTGTCCCTGGGAACATCCTCATGGGCCCTACCAGGTGGAAAGGATGGGGCGCAGCCCAAAGAGAGGCTACCCAAGCCTGGAAGCATGTGAGGGTTTTAGCAAAGTGCTGGAGAGTTCCAGTGACAATGACTGCAGGCCAGGTGAGGCTTCAACGTGGCTACCTGGGCATGGACAGGAGGGCCACAGGCATGTTGGGACTTCAGAAGTAGTCAGAGTTGGGAGGGCAGGGGCCTAGGCAGGCAGAGATGGCTTCGCTCTGGTTTCCTGTGGCAGGGTGAGCTTCTAGAAGAAGCAGCCCAGCACTGAATAGATCCTCCAGAAAGACTTGCTGTAGATACCTTCAGGGCAAGTAAAACTTCAGTCCTTGCAGCCCAGGCCCACTGGGTAGACTCTTGGTACTTTACTTCAGTACTCTGGGTACTTTACTTCAGTACTTTAAAGGTACTGAAATGTGCTTTCCCAAAGTCTAGGGAAACATTTCTGGGGAATATGCCATGTTCCAGGTTCCATGCTCGGGGCTGAGGAGGGTGCACGAGTGGATTAACCCAGCCCTGCTTGTGTGAGGGAGACAGGCTGGAGAGTGGTAGTAGGGAAGCAGATTTTCATATTAAGGGGCACCTTAAAGGGCCTCTCACTCAGTCTGGGGGTCCTAGAGAAGTTGACTACTGAGCCAAGGATAACATGGCCATGTGAGTCCCCTGGGCCAGCATGTCCTTGAAACTTGCTGGTCTCTGTGTCAAGTGGGAGGACAGCATTTTGCAGCCTGAGCTGGATCTCCCCAGGGATACCCAGCCCTTATTCTGACACCTTCTCCAATCCAGTCTCTTTCCATCACAGAAAGTGGAAGGAAAGGTTGTTGATGTCCCCTGTTTGGAGGTGCCATGGATCTGTTTCTTCCTCCTGGGGGCTCACAACAGCACCATCTGTCAGGCTCTCAAGAGTTCTGTCTGACCCCAAGTCCCCTCCCGGGCGTGTCCTGCCCACATACTCAGGGGTGCCACATCAACAGTCTTAAACAGACAGACTATTGTAGACTCAGCTAACGGCTTCTGGTCTTTCCACACTGGAAGGAACCAAGAGATCTGAGCCCACCCTGCCTCCTTCTACCATTTCTCAGACTATACTGCAGCTAGGAAAAGGCAGCCCCACCCTTTGTCCCTTGAGCCAGTTCTGGGAAGACACAGGATGTAGGCGCAGAGGTTCCTCCCCAGTGGGGGGCCTGGAAGGGGGGTTGAGCCTGCAAAGGAGCCCACCCAACCCATAGCCAGGAGACTGAGGTGGGTGATGCCACACAAGTTGAGAAATGAGACCCCAAATTGAAGGGAAGTTTCTAATGGGGCATCACCTGCCCTGGGATGAGAGTGCATCTCTCCTCGGCACCTAGAAATCAGTCTTATCAAAACGGGTGACCACACAGGCCCTGGAGGAAAGGTGCACAGGCCTTGAAGGAATCTCAGCACACTGGAATGGGGGGTTCAAACCCGCAGCAGGAAAGGAGGCGGGAGAAATGTACTGGCCGATTCACAGATTCCTGGACGCAGAACTGTGTGTGGAAACAAAAGAGCATAATGGATTAGCTGACCACAAGTTAGTATGAGTCAATAATGTGGTGAGACACTCAAGATGCCTTTGTAACGCTAGGCGGCCCAAGAGGTCACAGGTCTGCCAGCCGGGGCCTGGTGCAATCGTCCTTGCTGCTCAGCCCTGCTCTGCAGCTTGGCCTCTCTCTAGAGACCACCATGGCTAGATGAGGCAGGGGCACCAAGCCATGAGAGGTTGAGGACAGGAGCTACCCCAAGGGTCAGGGAGTCACAAGACAGTCAGGGAAAAGATGGCATTGGCTTTTGGTCCTTCTTGCTGGAAGGAGCCAAGAGATCTGAGCCCACCCTGCCTCCTCTCATCCGCTTCTCATCTGCATTCTCTGTCCTGTTGTAGACCCTGCGCCTGGTTCGCGGCCACGGAAGGATGAGGACGACCTAGTCCACCCCTCCCAGCAGCTCTCCCTTTTCTGTGCACCTGGTGCTCTCTGCAGGCTGGGGACGGGGCTGGCTGTGTTAGGTGCTTCGCAGACCATGGGAGAGGACACAAGACTCCTGACAGCCAAGAGGTCCCAGGTGCTCCCACACCCACTGCAGCAGACCCCTCAGAAGTTTATCCACAGTGGCATCCCCCAGGAGGCAGGATACTCTTCACAGGAAGGAATTGGACAGTTTCAAAGAGGCTTTTCAGAGCCTCTTTGAAAGGAAAGGCCTTTCCTCTCTGGGGGAGCTCCAAAGAGAGCTGCCCCCTCCCCACAGTTTCATTAGAGAAGGCCAACTCAACAGAGAGGGCCTCATTGTGACAGCTGTCATACTGTGCGTTTATCTGACACATAATTACTGCTCATAGAAACCTGCGTATCACAACACATAAAGTGGGCATGTTCCCCTGTGAGTGACAATGTAGGGGTGAGAATTGCACAACAGTCTGTGTCCCCAAAACGTAAGGGAGCAGCATAAAGCTGTGGGAGGAGCTTCCAAACCACATCCCCTTCCCCACAGAAATGCCAGCTGTTGAGGAACTGCGGCAATGGTAACTTCATTCCCCTAGACACCTTCCCTCACCCTGTCCCTTGCTGATGACATGCAGATCCCCCACGTCCGTGGCTTGGAGGACTGGTGTTTTGTAGGGCTGTAAGGGAGCTGCCACCTGAGCAGGTACCTTGCTGCTCAGCCAGCGGGTTAGGACAGGGCAGAGTACAGAAGGCTTCCCACACCATCCAGGGAGGGCGGGGCCTCCACCTGGCACTCTGAATCCCCCTGCAGGACTGATGGATGGACAGAAGTCTGGCACGAAAGGGCGGCAGTGGTCTGAGCACAGCAGCAACTGGGTGAGCAGGTGAGTGCAGATGCCGGAGAAGCACAGGCAAGTGGATGCAAGTTGCAGCAGGCAGCAGCCTGCAGGAAGCACCAGGAGCAAATGAAGGAATGACACAGTCAACAGGGAGCGGGAAGAAGGAGGTCTCAGCCC
Organism: Avahi laniger; assembly: GCA_963575035.1. Taxonomy (NCBI): domain Eukaryota; kingdom Metazoa; phylum Chordata; class Mammalia; order Primates; family Indriidae; genus Avahi; species Avahi laniger. Next base: position 218 of record CAUYSK010088620.1, on the reverse strand, counting down.
TGTGGTGTGTTGGGAGCCCAGCAACAGCAGGGTCTGGGCATAAACCTTGGAGGCAGAAGCTCCCCAGGTCAGCTCAAGGATTCCAGGTTCTACCAAACGGAAGCTCTGACAAGAAGCCCCAGGGTCAAAGGTGGCTCCTCCTGGGTGGATGTCAGGCTCCTCAAGGGCACCCCTTTCAAAGAGAAATGGCCTTTGCTTCAGGTGGGGGAGGGGCACAG
>CAUYSK010088613.1:0-18532 GCA_963575035.1 Avahi laniger | reverse complement strand
AAAATATATATAGAAAAACTTAGCCGGGCATGGTGGCACATGCCTGTAGTCCCAGCTACTCGGGAGGCTGAGGCAGGAGGATTGCTTGAGCCCAGGAGTTTGAGGTTGCTGTGAGCTAGGATGACGCCACGGCACTCACTCAAGCCCGGGCAACAGAGTGAGACTTGTCTCAAAAAAAAAAAAAATAATAATAATATTATAGAATTATTGTTAACTTATTAAATGCAATTGTGAAAATTTAGCCACATAGGAAAATATTCTTAGTTTTAGAGATGCACATTGAAAAATATTTAGGGGTGGAACATCAAAGCAAGTTAAAATTTTAAAATGTTCAAACATCTCAGACATCTAAGTCAGCCTCCCTAAACAAATGGGCTCTCTTCACAAACAGCATATTTTTTCCACCTCCAGGCCTTTGTTCAAGCCATTCCTTCTGCCTGGGCAGCCCTTCTCTCCCTGACAAATTCCACCTCTGACTTCAAAATATCACCATCACCTCCTCTGTAAAGCATTCTTGATCACCTGTTACTGCCATGGTAGTTTAATCGTCAGACTTTGAGTCTTTGGACTAAGTCCTTACACGTAGGCCCAGCATCTTAGCACTAACCAGAACGGGATCATTACCTCAGAGCACCCCTGCATGGGTGAGTTTATTGTTTTCATTTCACAGAGGAGGAGACTGAAGTCAGAAAAGAGTTGCTCAGCTTTTAAGATGAAGGAACTGGGATTACAGCCTAAGGGTCTAACCTCAAAAAGTACCTGATCTCGGCCAGGCGCGGTGGCTCACGCCTGTAATCCTAACACTCTGGGAGGCAGAGGCAGGTGGATCGCTCAAGGTCAGGAGTTCAGGACCAGCCTGAGCAAGAGCGAGACCCCGTCTCTACTAAAAATAGAAAGAAATTATTTGGACAACTAAAAAAGATCTATATAGAAAAAATTAGCCAGGCATGGTGGCGCATGTCTGTAGTCCCAGCTACTTGGAAGACTGAGGCAGTAGGATTGCTCGAGCCCAGGAGTTTGAGGTTGCTGGGAGTTAGGCTGATGCCACGGCACTCTACTCCGGGCAACAGAGTGAGACTCTGTCTCAAAAAAAAAAAAAAAACGTACCTGATCTCGCTGGGAAGGTCCTCTGAGGTCACACACAAGAAGAGCTGGAGTGGGGGCAGGTACAAAGTCAGCATTGGGCAATGTCTGCTGGCACCAGGGCCTGTGGGATTCCTATTCATTCCTGCTTTGCCCTGTAATAGCTTGGCAAAGGAGCCACTAACATTATCTCAGCGTCCATCTCACCTTAGTCATGCCAGTGAGTGGCTGATATAATATGGCCAGACCCAGTGGGAACCAGTTTCTACCTGACTCTGAGTACACATGGAAGCCAAAAGTCTGGCACTGGGATTGGGCATCCCTGGGTTTGAATCCTGGCTCCAAACCTGACCTAGTTATGTGACTGTGGGCAAGGGGTTCACTTCTGAGCCACAGCCTTTTCATCTAGAAAATGGAGACAATGGCAATTCCTACTTCGCCCACATTCATTGATTCATTCAATAAATATTTGAGCATCTATTACATACCAGGTGCTAGGAATACACCAAGGAATAAAATATACAAAAATTTCTGTCCTCAGCAGGGCACAGTGGCTCACGCCTGTAGTCCTAGCACTCTAGGAGGCTGAGGCGGGAGGATCGTTTGAGCTCAGGAGTTCAAGACCAGCCTGAGCAAGAGCAAGACCCTGTCTCTACTAAAAAAAATAGAAATTAGCTGGACAACTAAAAATATACAGAAAAAATTAGCCGGGCATGGTGGTGCATGCCTGTAGTCCCAGCTATTTGGGAGGCTGAGGCAGGAGGATCCCTTGAGCCCAGGAGTTGGAGGATGCAGTGAGTTATGATCATGCCACTGCACTCCAGCCTGGGAGACAGAGTGAGATTCCATCTCTAAAAAAAACACAACAAGATACAAAAGTGAACTACTTAGTGCCGGATGGTGACAAGTACTATAGAGAAAAATAAAGAAGGAGGTGGGGAGTTCAGGGATGGCCTCAAAGAGGAGGTGACACTTAAAAAGAGGCCTGAAAAAGCTGAGGGAGTAAACTAGGCAGGCATCCGTGTGAATATAACAATAGTAACAACAGCCAACAGTTTTTTATATATACATAAAAAACTACATCTATATAGATAGACAGATAGATCAGGTGCTGTGCTGTGCATTTCACAGGTATTTACTCAATCCTGATTGTGTAAGTGCTATTACCATGCCCATTTCATAGAAATTGAGGCTTGGAGAAACTAATGACTTGCTCAAGACCACATAGGTAAGTGGGACCAGGGTTCGACATGAGGATGAGGCAGTCTACATCCTCACCACTATGACATGTTGCCACTAGGATGCCAACTCCAGGGGGACACAGGCCTTTATCTTGTTTGTTCTCTGCTTTGTCCCCAGTTTTAGCACAGTAGGCCCCCGGTAAATGATAGCTGTTACACATGGGGTTTAAATTAGGAGGCCAACCTCCCCTATCCGGGCAAAAGCCAGGAGAAATGACCCTAAGACCTCCTCTCCTGCAGGTATGATGGCCAGAATAGTGGCAGCGTTTTTTACATTCATTGCCACGCCTCAGGAGCCCCCTGTGCCAAATAAGGACTTGGCACTGGAGTCCTGCAGATGAGAAGTGAAAAGCAGGATGCCAGTCCACGGGCAGCTTAATTGGGGGAGCATAGGCAAAAGGCATCCATCTGCCTGGTTAAGGCCACAGCCCAGTTTCCCATTGTGCAGATGGGGCCACTGAGGCCAGACAGGCCCGAGGGCATACAGCGAGGCGGAGTGAACTGGACCCAAATGAAGGGAAACAGGGGCTGCCATGGAAGCGGTCAAAGCAAAAAGGCCAAGTTGCAAAGCACGGAGGTCTCTGAAACTGCAGTGGGAGTCTAGGATCAGAGCTGGGAAGGCGCTTGGAACCCAAAATTCAGCTCCCCTTGCAGAGACGGTGGACACCGAAACCTAGAGACACAAGAGGGTTGCTCCAAAGCACATAGCACCGTGGCGCCAGGCCTCGAATCCTCGCCTCCGACCCCAGCCAGTACGGTCCCTGAGCCCCAGCCCGGCCCGACGGCCCCACTCACACGGCCCCGTTCCGAAAGCCCTTAACCATGGCCAATGCAGCGTGGTAGCGACGCTTGCGGAGCAGTGCGTTGACGGCCAGGAGCAAGGCCCGCACCTTCGGCGGGGCGGCCATAGAGCGAGCAGCGCGCGGAGCTGAGGTACAGAGCTGGAAGCGAACTGACAGCCCCGAATTCCAGCCGTACTGCCTTCGGCGCCTAGGCCGCGCCGCCACGTCGTGGCGCCCATATGCTGGGTCTGCTGTCACTCATACAGAGAGAGAGCCAATCACAGAGCGCACTCGTCTCACAAGGAGAAAGGGACGAGCGCACTCTTCGGAATAGATGTCTGATTGGAAGAGAAAGGAGAGCTTGTAACCAATGACAGTGGGCTCTGCCTGACTCACCCTCAGGAAGGTCATACGCTCAGATTTGTCCAATCAGAAGACATTTTCCTTTGGAACGCGTTCGGTTCACGCGTGGGCTTGAAATAAGCTGGGTGTTTAGCGGGAGGTTTCCTGGAAGAGGGACCGCCCTCCTTAGAGTTGGGATGAGTGAACAAGGCGTCATCTTTACACATGACAGTTCTGAGTAGGTGTTACAGCGATCTTCTCAGAGTGTAAAATCACAATGCGCTGCATTTATAAAATCCAAACTCCTCCCCAAGGCCCACAAGAGAAGATCCGTGATCTGGCCCCTGCTTCCCTCTCTAACCCCACAATCTATCACTTGTCGCCTCACTCCTTTCCAGCCAAACTGGCCTCCTTCCTGTTCCTTGAGCATGCCAAGAACCCTTCTATCGTAGGGCCTTCACATTTGCTGTTTTCCTGCCTGGTATGCATCACCCTCAGCTGTTACCATGGCTGGATTCTTCTCAACCTTCAGGTTTCAGCTCAAATGCCACCTCATCACAGAGGCCTTCCTAGATGTCCATCCACTCTGCTTCATTAACCTGTTTTTTTTTTTTTTTCTTCATGGAACTTTTCATACTTTGAAATTGTTTGCAACATGTTCATTGTCCATTTCCCTCTTGTTTTCTGCTGTAATCCCAGTACTTGGCACATGGTGGGTCCCCAACACATGCTTGTTGAAGCAATACACAGTTTTGGCTTGCCATCTCTCAGAGCATTGAAATGTGACATTTACATAAGACATCACTGTATGGAATTGTCACTGGATAATAGCTACACATTGAGTGGTGGCTGTGACTTGTAAGGGTGTCCCCTGCTACTTGGGCCACATGGTATTTACCTGTGATATTATTTCCTCCTGTGAGAGAAAGAACAATTTCAGAAATCAGTGAGGGACATAGGTGTGCTGGACCTATTTTATCACTGAAACTAGATTTTCTGGGATTTTTCTTTTGGAACAGTGGACTATTAATAGTTTATTCAGTTAATCCTTCCTCTGAAAGTAGTGACTAGGTTAGATCATAAATAAAAATATCCTCTTAAAAATGCTGAACTGCTTTTAAGTATGAGGAATGCCCAGGTCAATTACTGAGTGAAAGGCAGCAACCAGATAGTTAGCAGGAGGATTGGAATGTTGAAGAACCAAAGCCACTTATGACTTGAGGGCATTTGTCGGTATTGAACCTGTGAGTTTCAGTTTGTCAACCATGCAAGGAAAGAGGGTCAAAAGTGAAAGTCCAGGGCTTGCCCGAAGTGAGGAGTCTTACAGGAGAACCTCCTCACATTAAGCTGAGATTCCAAAGAGTTTCGTCCAAGTCTAATGTGATGTGGACCTGCTGTACAGTCCACACCACTAGCCCTAAGGAATTGCAGAAAAAGTTGCCTTGGTGCGAGTAGAACAGTTGAAGGTAAATGAAATGGGAATTTTTTTAAAAGGTCTTCCTTGGGAAGTTGTGACCACTGACGAGTGCTTTTGCAACCCAGGGATAGAGCTTGGTAGATCAAAAAAATCTCAAGCTAGGAACCAGGAACCTAGTTTGAGGTGATAACTAACTGGAAGCACCCCTAAACCCTCTACAAAAAGCAAATACAAAGCCTCTCTGGAGAAGGGCACATCCATCTTTGGTTTCAGGAATCCACTACGAATAATTTTTCTAGGGTGATGACCAGCACATAATCAGAGGTAACCAGGCCCCCAAGACAACATGAAGAACAATCAACAGATCAACACAGATTTCAAGTATTATAATTCACAGACACAAGTTTTTTTTTAGATGTTTACAGAAAAATTAAAGCTGCAAAATAGCCACTGGGAACAGAAAACTATTTTTTTAATGACAAATTTGAAAAGGAACCGAACAGAATCTTCTAGAAATATCACCTACTACTCCTATGAAGAATCAGTCACTAAGCCCTGACACATGGCCCAGAATCAGGAGAGGGTGTTTGGAAACTTGTTGGTTTCACAAGTTCTTCCTGGGCACTCTCTTTTGCTAAGTCCTTTTTCACATAGATAAAGTTTCTGCCCTCAAGGAGCCTCCCAGCCTGCTAAGGATAAAGAGTTGCCATAATGGGAACACTTATTGTCTGGTGACCCATTTTGATTTTGTCACTCTGAGTTCCTTAGGACAGGGCCCGTTTATTCACATTTGCTCAGAGAAATAAAATTTATATAATGAGTACTTTCTGTGTTCCGGGGATTGTTTCCTGAATGCTTTATTAACCATTTCATTCTCACAGCATCCCTGGTAGATAGGTACTATAACCATGACCACTTAACCTATGGGGAAACTGAGGCACAGCAAAGTAACATGCCCAAGATGATGTAGCTAATAAATTGTGGAGCCAGGATTTGAATCCAGACCACCTGGCTCCAGAGTCTCTGATCTTAGCCACTGTATTAGTTTGCTAGGGCTGCCATAACAAAATACCATAGCCTGGGTAGCTTAGCAGCAGAAATTTAATTTCTCACAATTCTGGAGGCTAGAAGTCCAAGAGCAAGGTCTCAGCAGGTTTGATTTCCCCTGAGGCCTCTCTCCTTGGCTTGCAGATGGCTGCCTTCTCACCATGTCCTCACATGGTCACCCCATCTATGTGTGTGTCCTAATTTCATCTTCTTATAAGGGCATCAGTCACATTAGATTAGGGCCCACCTATGTGACCTCATTTCACCTTAATTACCTTTTTAAAGACCCTATCTCCTATAGTCCCATTCTGAGGTACTGGGGGCTAGGCCATTGACATATGAATTTGGGTGGGGGACACAATTCAGTCCGTAACAGCCACCATGCTTTGCTGCCTCCTACTGATACCAACAAACCCAACAAGAAGTCAGGACCTGGCAATGCTTTGTGTCTGTACTTTCTTCCCCTCACAGCTGGCAGTCTGATTTAAGCTGCTTACGACTCTCCCCTCCCTATAGAGAAGTTACTTTTCTGGGGTGGCTGGAACCCTCACTGTGGAGTGAGACATTTGAAATTTCCCAAACCTTCCCTCTTCCCTACTTGGCTCCATGCCTGGAATTACTACATTACTTAACCCAGGAATCTCTAAGCTGTGCTTGGATTCTGTTCAGTGCCAACGAGTGGCCCTGAGGGAATGGGACATGGGACTGATAAGTTTTTGGTGGAGGAAGAAATGGCAGTAAGGAGTGGAAAGTTTGTAATGGGGGTAGCCTGCCTGGGGAGCCTGCTGGCAGTGGGGCTCTCCCTTCCTGAATGTCATTTAGTTGTCCCATATGTCAAGCCTTCAGTCAAGCATTTCCCAAGTTGCCTCTGTGCCAAGCCCTGAGGTCCAACCTGAATGGGTGCAGTGCCTCCCCTGTTTAGAGGGCTCCCTCTTAAGGGGGTGGAGAAAAAGGGAACTGCCAATAGCCAGAGATGATCACACGATAGGAGTTGTACCAGGTACTGTGAGAACCTAGAATGGCAAGGGAGGGAGAGAGTTCACCCCTGGGGATCTGAAAAGCTTCTCAGAAGAGGCCAGAAGCCAAGCTCCTACTGTTGCAATGAGGGATGGCATTTCAGAAAGAGAACAGCACATGTGCAAAGGCCTGCAGAGCAGAGAAAAATCTACGTGCACAACGTGTACCTGGATGTGTAGAAACACATGGAAAGCTGTCAAGGCTTGCTTTGCCTTGTGTTGGTGGAATCTTTTCTGTCATATATCTGTAGTCACCCTCAGAATAAAACCTAAACCCTCATTGTGGCTCTGGCCATCTCTTCATCCTCAGCCCCCTCTACCCATACCTCACTTAGTACCCTCAGCTGCCCCTTCACAGTTCTTGGCCTCCTTTCATTTTCACCTCAGGGTCTTTGCACTTGCTGGTCCCTCTGCCTTTCTATTCCATTTTCACTAAGCTGACTCCATCTCATTTCTCAGGTCCACCTCCTCAGAGAGGCCCTTCCTGACCGTTCTGTCTAAAGTAGCGTTTTCTCCTCCCAGAAGAAAATATTTAAAGTCACAGAACATTTCTTTTTTTTTTGAGACAGATCTTGCCCTCTTGCCCAGGCAAGAGTGCCATGGCGTCAGCCTAGCTCACAGAAACGTCAATGTCCTGGGCTCAAACGATCTTCCTGCCTCAGCCTCCCTAGTAGCTGGGACCACAGGTGTACGCCACGATGCCTTGCTAATTTTTTCTGTTTTTAGTAGAGAACAGGTCTCACTCTTGCTCGGGCTGGTCTTGAACTCCTGAGCTCAAGTGATCCTCCCGCCTCGGCCTCCCAGAGTGTAAGGATTACAGGCTTGAGCCACCGCTGCCAGCCCAGAATCCCTCTCACTCCTGATATTTCCTCTTAGTAATTTTCCATCCATTGAGTTCCACTCTGCCCCTTGGCTCTAAATTCCCTCTTGCCCAGGCTGTATTCAGAGTTGAGCCCGATCTCTCCCCTCCACTGCGAGACCCCATCACAGTGATCCCTTCCACAGCTCGATGGTCCTGGATAAAGTCTTCCTTACTGCAGTTTCACAAGGATCATTGAATTTTTTCTTTAACAATGGCACCTCTCTGGTTCCCTCCTCCCCTCAGGCACTCTCCCAACTCTGCCTTGTTGCCAAAGAGTACTTCCTGGAAACCACTATCATAGGTTGTAATTAAATAACTTTTAAGATTTCATGTCTGTCTTTTTCCCTCACCCCTCTCTGGGAAAGGACCCGTATTTCCAGAGCTATCACAGCCATGCACAGCAGGCCCTCAATAAGCAGCCCGCGGAGCATGAATGAAGACGAGACAGGGGTCAGTGTCTGACCGGGGGTCCGAATGATGGGCGCCTCTCTCATCCTGTGAGACCTAGATGGGGTCCCTAAGAGGCTGGGCTGGGAGTGGCTGAGGCGGGCATTGGGGGTTTATGTGACAGAAATGGGGTCTCCAGAGGCAGGGATCGGAGGTCCTCCGCAGGTGGAAATGAGGGGTTATGTAACAGCCTTGGGGAAATCTCTGGGAGATGATGGGGATTAAGCCCAGGCAGAGAAGGGAGTCACATGAGGACAGGTGGCCTCCAACAGGCAGAGATGAGGGTCGCTGTGGGAGGGGGAATGGGACGTCTACGACAAAGGAGGGAATCTGTGTCGCACAGTTGGAGGGGGTCCTTGTGACAGAGTTGGGTGGTCTGGGGGAGGTGGGAACAGGGCTGTTGTTGCAAAGTTGGGGTATACCGTGCGCGGTGGAGATAGGGTCCGTGTTGCACATCTGGGGGACACGTGCAGTGGGAATGCGGGAGTGTGTCAGAGTTGGCGGATCTAGTCCGGTGAGGTGGGGACGGGAGTTCAGATAATAGGGCTGAGAGGTCCCGTGTGTGGCGCATATAGCGGTACCGACGTAGAGTTGGACGTTCAAGTGAGGAGGGCATAGGGGTCCACATGCGCCGGGGAGCCTATGGATGCTGGGGTTCCTGAGCGGGAGGCTCGGCGGCGGCTCCCCGGCGCCCCCTGGCGGCCCCGCGCCGCCGCGGCTCCCACAATGCTCGCGTAGCCCCGCTTCGGCTCCCGCGGCGGCGGTTCCAAGATGGCGCAGGCGATCTTTGAGGCCCTGGAGGGTGAGCGGCGGCGGGGCCGGGGGAGGCGGCTGTTCCGCGCTGCGCCCCCTCCCGCCGCGCCCTCGCTGCGCCCGGCTTAGGGCGCGCGGCGGCCGCGGGGCGGAGGGCGCCGGGGCCGGAACAGCCTGTGGGCGGGAGGGGCGCGGGCAGGAACAGCCGCTGGAGCCGCGGCCTGGCGGGGGAGGGGGGAGACGGGACCGGAACAGCCGGGCAGAGCCGGCCCGGCTGGGAGGGGGTCGCGGGACCGGAACAGCTGCACCCTGCAGGGCCTCGGGCCGGCGCGGGAGGGGCTTCCTGGAGGGAACAGCCGGGGACCCGGGCCCGCCAGGCCTGGAACTGCCGCGGCGAGGGAGGCGGCTCCGCGGACGCGGGGCTGGCAGGGCTGCGCTGAGGGGTCGGGTGGTGCGGGAGCAGCTGCAGGGTGGGAGGGCCTTGGCGGCCTGACCACGAAGAACTTATGCTGAGCCATCTGTGTGCCTCCTGCTGGAATGTAGTCTCTTAAATTCGGACCAGGAGAGGAGAGGCGCCACCTGTATGCAAGGCGGAACTCGGAGCTCACAGACCCAAACTAGCAAACACTGGGTGCCTGCCCTGTGCACCATGCTGGGTGCAGTTTAACAAACTCAGACTGAGAAATAATGGGTGCTGGCCGTGTACTTGCCTGGGACGTGGTGCTCCCAGACCCAAGCCCGCAAACATTGGCTGCCAGCTGACTGTCCTGTGGTCTGCCTCCGATGGGAGTGGTCCTAAGGCTCAGAGAATTGTGGGCTTTGGAGGCAGCAAACACTGAGCGCCTCCATGTGCACCTGCTGGGCGTCAGGGAGGAAGGACAGCCTTAGTCACTCGGAGCCATGGTGCAGAGTAGTCACTGTGGGAGATATAGACCAATAATGTTTTTGGGAGGGTGGGATGAGATGCGTATACAGACAGGATGCAAACTGGAAGTACTGGCAGTGTGAGGCTGAGGCTTTGAGTCCTGCAACTCCTTAGATCTCAACCACTTTCCTTCACTTCTTGAAGGATCGGAGTTTCCGCCAGGAAATGGGTAACCCCTCATCTAGAGTGGTTCAGTTTCAGGAATACTCATTGAGTCAGGCACAGTCCCTGCCCCCACAATTTGGTGAGGGAGAGAAATTATAGACCAAGCAATTATTAGAAATTATGGAATTATAAACCGTGGGGGGGGGTAGAGGGAGGAGGGGAGGGGCAAAAACTTACCTAATGGGTACAGTGAACACTATTTGGGTGACGGCCACCTCTATAGCCGGGACTCAAACATTACAAAAGAGATCCATGTAACTTAAAACATTTGTACTCCCTTAAGGTAAAAGGAATTAGAGAAAAGGTAAAAGGTGTCTTCCTCTCTTACCTCCCCACTGTTCCTCTGGCCCCCTCCAGTCTGTTCCCAGAACAACCTGCGTGAACCTTATAAAACATACATCAGACTGTGCTGCTCCTTTGCTGAAAACCTTTTCTTAGCTCCGCACTGATCCCAAAATAAAGTTCAGCAGCTTCATCAAATCCATGGAGGCCTCATCTCTAGCTGCTTACCCACACTGAACTGTGGATCCCAGGAGACCTCTCTTCCCCTAGGGCTATGCAAATGCAGCTGCCACTGCCTGGGTCATTCCAATGACCCTTAATGACCCTCTTCCCTGGATCTCTGCAGTCCTGTTGCCCTTTCCCCTGGTCCCGGACTTCTACCACCCCCTGTTTATTTTCCTCACAGCCGGAAGGCCAGCTGAGGTTGTTCAGCAGAGAACTGATGGTGGCCTGGGCCAGGGGACAGCTGTGGGGATGGAGAGAAAGTGGCTTTGAGACATATTTGGGAGGCAGAATAGGCTAGGCTTGGCACTAGAATTGGGGAGTGGGGAGGGAGGAGCAGTGGGTTGAGGGAAGAATCAAGGGGTAGCCCAGGGGCTGTGGCTTGTGGACATGTTCTCATCGATGAGGAGTACTAGAAGAGGAACAAACTTAGGGGTGGGGGATGACACATTTGAGTTTAATTTTAGATAGGCTGCATTTTTAAAGATTAAGCTTTTTATGTTTTAATTTAGTTTATTTATTTTTTTGAGACAGACTGTTGCCCAGACTGGAATGCAGTGGCTTGATCATAGTTCATTGCAACCTGAAACTCCTGGGCTCAAGCTATCTTCCTACTTTAGCCTCCTGAATAGCTGGGATTATAGGCGTGTGCCACAAGCCTGGCTAATTTAAATTTTTTTTTTTTTTTTGTAGAGGCAGGGTCTCGCTGTATTGCCCAGGCTAATCTTGAACTACAGGGCTCAAGCTATCCTGCTGCCTCAGTCTCTCAAAGTAATGGGATTACAGGTGTGAGCCATCGTGGCTGGCAAATTTTTATTTTGAAATCATTTTATGCCTGTAGATTCGCATGCAGTTGTAAGAAATAATAGAGTGATCCCATGTATCCTTTACCCAGTTTCCCCCAGTGGTACCATTTTGCAAAACTATAGTGTATCACCGCCAGTCAACCTGCAGAACAGTTGCATCACTACAAGGTGTTGCCCCTTCGTAGCCACACCCAAAATTTCTCCCCTTCTCCCGCCATCCCTGGTGCCTGGCAACCGCTGATCTGTCTCCCTTTCTAAAATTTTGTCATTTCAAGAATGTTATCTAAGTGGACAAATGTAGTATACAACCTTTAAGATGGGCTTGTTTCACCTGTCATAATTTCCTAGAGATTCATCCAAGTTGTGTGTACCAATAGTTTGTTCCTTTTTATTGCTTAGTAGTATTCCATGGTGTGGATATTCCACAGTTTAACCAATCACCCACTGAAGAATGTCTGAACTATTATAAATAAAAATGCTATGAACATTCATGCACAGATTTGTACCCAAATGCTTAAACACTTGCAATTTTGCATAAAATGGTAGAAGATTTATTGACACTTGTTCACAGGAGCATGAACCTCAGGTTTGCAACTCCAGATACTGGGGGGAACTAGACTGGGGGTGAATGAGACGGCAGAGGGACAGTGTAAGAGGGAGAGGGGAAAGAGTCCAGACAGAAGGAACTCCTCTACGTAGGAACACTTAAGGGTGGACAGAAGAGAGCAAAGGAGGCTGGAAGGAGGCACCAGAAAGGTAGAAGACCCAGGGAGGGTGGTGTCCTGGAACCAGGAACAGAGTGTTTCAGGGACTGTCAGGTGCTGCCAGATGGGCTTTGGTGACTGTGGTAAAGGTGTTTTGAGTGGAATAGTGGGAAGTTAAGCCCCACTAGATTGGGGGGAAAGGACTGGAAGGTGGGCAGAGGAGATAGAGGGTGTCAACGACCTTTGTTGGATACGTGACGTTGAAGGGAGGAAAGATGGCAGCATGACTTCCAAGATTCTGGAGAGACTGGGTGGGAAGGAGAGTGGTTCCTGAGGAAGCAGGAGAGGTTGGAGGGAAGAACTGGCCTCAGGAGGGACCATTGTTCCTGCACTGTGACAGGGGAAGTATGGATTCAGTTTGGCTGCGGGAGCTAATGGTTTTAGTTTGCGTTGCAGTCAGAAGCTGAGGCAGGCATCCAGGAAAGAGCTGAGAGGTTGGAGGCAGAGCACTGGTTATGGGGACACAGAGAGGAGACACCCTCTGGGTTATTTGGGAGGGAGGCAATGTGCCTTGGTGGCCACTTAGATGTGAGGAGGCCTGTTGTTCATCTAGTGATGCGGCTGAACAGTGAACTACTGTGAACCTCAGCGGTGACAACTGATTAGGAAACCTGGAAGAGGTCACCTTATCAGTCCTCCAACCACAAATTCAGGTTATATTGTTTATTGAGGAACAGAAAAGACAAGCACACATTGGAAAATAAGGAAGGCAAGAACGGCTGAGTGCAAACAGATTTGTAGGGTTTATGGTGTGTGGATGAGGAAGACGGGGTAACATGATTTCCTGAGGGGCTGCATCACTTAGAATTAGCATCAGCCGTGAGTAAGAGAGGAGCCCAAGCTAGCAGTGGCTTAGACTGGCTGGAAGGTTATTTCTTTCATATGAAAGTCCAGTGGAAGGCAGTCTAGGATATGAGGTGGCTGTGTTCTACAAGGTCCTCAGAGGCCCAGGATCTTTGCAGCATTTTTTCCTGCAATCCCTAGGGTTTGTGCCCATGGTCCAGGATGGTGGGCAGAATTCCTACCATCATACTCTTGTTCTAGGAAGGAGAATGGAGGATGGGACAAAAAAAGGGGTCACACACCAGGCGGCTTTTAAGGAGACTTCCCAGCAGCTGCCATACAACACCATTACTTACATCCCGTTGGCTAGAATTTAGTCATTTCCTAGTTGTAAGAGAGGCTGGGAGGTGTAATTTTTATTCTGGGACCGTGTTTCCAGCCCAAAATCTCAGGTTCTATTACAATGGAAGTAGGAGAGAATGTATGCTGGGCCCTAGCCAGCCGTCTTTGCTGTGGGGGTTTTGCAGCGGGTCTGGCTCGTAGGGGTGAAGTCAGAGCAGGATGCTGGGCCTGTGTCCCACAGAGGCTGCATTTGTTTTCTCAGGGATGGACAATCAGACCGTTCTGGCCGTCCAGTCATTGTTGGATGGCCAAGGAGCAGTCCCTGATCCGACAGGCCAGAGCGTCAGTGCACCCCCTGCTCTCCAGCCACTGGGTGAGTATCTGCTCGGGTTCACCAGTGGAAGGGTGAGTGGCTCCCCATGGAAAATAGGGAGGCTCACATGGGGATGTGAACTGCCCACTATGGTCCCCAGGATGTCCCTTCTCCTCTTCCAGCCTGGACTTTTAGGCTCATGCCTGTCTCTGCTTAGCTCTGGGGACATCCTCTCTCAACCACTTAGCGAAAGTGGAGAGATGGGGTCATGATGCAGGGAGTGGTGGGAGCCCTGATGCCTGGCAGCGCTTGTACCTTTGCCCTGGAAGTGACTATTCAGCCTCCCCTCTACGGAAAGAACAGACTGAGCATGAATTTCTCCCATTTAGAGGCCAGGCCCATGAGACACACAGAGGATAAGGGACTTCTTTTGGAAGTTTCTGTGGGAGTCTGTGTGTTCATTTATTCATTCCACAAACATTTTTGAGTACTTGGGAATCACACTAGGGACAGGGAGACACACACCTAGGTTTAAATCCTTGTTCCCATAGTTTCTGGCTCTGTGACCCTGGACCAGTAAGTTAACCTCTCTGTGCCTCAGTTTCCACATCTGTAAAAATGGAGGTAACTGTCCTACCTCATAGGAATCTTATGAGAGTACTTGGGATTCAGTTTCAGCTGTTATAAATAAGAAATGAGAGTTTCGTGTGGTTTCTGCAGGATTAAAGTTAATTTCTCTGTTACATGAAGTCCTGATGAGCATTTGGGATGGGTGTGGTGAGACTCAGACCCCTTCTTTCTTGGGGCTCCACTGCCCTCAAGCTGCAGGCCAGGGCGGCAGCTGCAGCTCCCACCGCGATTCCACATTCCAGCCAACACAAGGGAAGACAGCAGGGAGTGGAAGTCATACCCTTTTCTTTTAAGCCGAAGTTGCATATACAGCACACTTCTGTCCTCATCCCATTGGTCAGAATTCTGTCACATGGCACGCCTAACTGCAAAGAAGGCTGGGAAATACATTAACAAGGAAGCCATGTTTCCCATTAAAATGCGTATTAGGTGTAAGAAGGATACAGTTAGAATCGAATAACAGACATTTCTGCTAGGTGCTTGAGGCAGTGCATGGCTGTGGCAGGCCTTCAGTAATGGGTGTGTTGTTAATGGTAGCAGTCATTCATTTAGTTCTTTATTCATTCGACAAACATCCTTTCAGAACCTCTTACGTGCCAAGGAGATATTGTAGCTATGGTGGTAAAATAAGATATATTTCCTTCCTTTAGGGGACTCACAGTCTAGTGGTGATGAGAAAACTGGTATGAGAGGTGTGCCAGAGGACAGCACTGTGGCCACTGGCAGTAGGAAGGCCTCCCGGAGGAGGTGACATCTAAGCTGAGCCTTACAGAAGGAGCTGTTCTGAGAGAAGCAGCTTGGCAAGGGGAGCAGTGGGAGTAAAGGCATAGAGGAGTGTGATCACGTGGCCCATTTGGCGACTGATAAATAAATTCGGGCAGATAAAGATTTTGAACTTCTCAGTTTTAAAGTGAACCCGCTTTGCTATTTCTTGGTTTCTAATTATTTAGTACCTGGTTGCACATGGCTGGCTATTCCTGCAGGTGCCCGGGTGGTTTTGAAAGCTGCTAAGAAGCACATAGTTGATGCTTGACACATGCACACCGAGTCATGGAGCGCTGCTCAGATCGCTGTTCTCATGGTCAGCTGCAGATGTCCTCCTGTTTCTCACAGTGATGTCCCGACTTATTCTTGCTTTTTTTCCCATTACTCTGCTCTGTCTGTGCCCCCTTTCCACTACATCCGTGGGGATGACCACCAGATGACGAGGATGTCTTTCTCTGCGGGAAGTGTAAGAAGCAGTTCAACTCGCTGCCAGCATTTATGACCCATAAGCGGGAACAGTGCCAGGGGAATGCTCCCGCCCTGGCCACAGTCTCGCTGGCCACCAACAGCATCTACACACCTTCGGCAGCACCCACGGCCGTCCAGCAGGCCCCACCTCCTGCCAATCGCCAGGTATTCATTCATTCATTTGTTCATTCATTCATTTAGCAAGTCTTTCTGAGCACCTCCTGTGTGTCAGGCACTGTGCTGGGCACTAGGGTTACAGTGATGGACAGACAGGCCAAGTCCTGCCCTGTGCAGTTGGCCGAGATGGATAGTACACAGACAAATGTGTAAAGATGTACTTTCTCAGCACATTACATGCAGAGGGGTAGAGGATGCCAAGACAGGGTGGGAGGTTTTGCCATATTGTATATTGTATGTGCTTGGAGGAGGACTCTGTGAAGAGGTGACATTTGAGCAGAGACCTAAGAGGGCGAGGAAATGAGTCACGCAGCTAGTTTGGGGAAGAGTGATCTAGGCGAAGGGATTAGCCAAGTGCAGAGGTCCTGAGGCGGGAGAGCGCTGGGTTTTTCCAGGAACTGCAATGAGGTGACAGTGGCCAGGGCTGGGTGGGAGGGAGTGGGAGATGATAAGGTTCTAGAAGATTGTGTGGGCCCTGTGGGCTTTCACCCAGAGTGAGACGGCAGCCACTGGGCAGAGGGTGTTGAGCAGGAGAGGGACATTGTCTGATGCACATTTTAACCAGGTCCCTCTGGCTGCTGTACAGAGAATAGTCTTTGATGGAGGACAAGGGAGAAAGCCAGGGGACCCATTAGGGGGCTGTCATACAAATCCAGGCAATGAATGGTGGCAGCTTGACGAGGGTGGTGGCAGTGGAGGTGGTGAGATTTCAGAAATATCTTGAAGGGGTTGCTAACAGAGTTTGTGGATCAGCTGGGTGAGGACTGTGAGGTAAAGGGGAGTTGCCATTAACCGAAGTGAGGGATCTTTGAGGAGAAGATTTTGGGGAGGACGGCAGGAGCTCTGGTGGACACGGTGGATCTGAGATGCTCTCGGACATTTAAGTGGAGATGGTACTGATGTAGACAGTGCAGACCTCCAAGTCTGGAGGTCAGAGGAGAAGGCCAGGCGGCAGGTATCGGAGAAGCTTCTAGAATCCTCACTCAAGAACACAGTTCTAGAGCAAAGACACTCTGGGTGGAGGGCTCGTAGAGAGATTAAAGACTCCCTCATAAAGTAGGCTGAGCATATCTCAGAATGCCAGGTCAAGGGTTGAATTTCCCTTTAGCTTCCTTTTCTCTCCTTATTTCTTTCTTTATTTATTTATGTAAGTATGTATGTATGTATGAGAGAGACAGAGTCTTGCTCTGTCACCCAGGCTGGAGTGCAGTGGAGTCATCATAGCTCACTACAACCTCAAACTGCTGGGCTTGAGCAATCCTCCTGCCTCAGCCTCCTGAGTAGCTGGGACTACAGGTGTGCCACCACACTGGGCTAATTTTTCTATTTTTTATAGAGATGGGGTCTCACTCAGGCTGATCTCAAACTCCTGAGCTCAAGCAGTCCTCCCACCTCAGCCTCCCAGAGTGCTAGGATTAAAGGCTTGAGCCACCGCACCTGGCTTCCTTATTCCTTTAGAACAGTATCTTTATTTATGGTGTAGACATAATTCCTGCCATCAAAATAAAAGCATTCACCCCAGACTCATAGAACATATAGACTGAAACTTTTCAAGTTGCCACAGATATCTTCTAGCACAGAACATACACATTTTCCTCACTCCTTGATTATGAATTTTGCTAGCAGAAAATATTCCCTTTTCCCCCTTTTTTCCAATAAAAGGAGAGAGGGAAACTCATCCAGGATTGGGCAAAGAAAAGACTTCAGAACACAAGCAGTTGGTTATGGACAAGCAGAGAGCCCCCTGCCTAAGTGACTGGGATTCAAAATGGGTTGTGATTTCCCATTTTTCGTCTCAGGCTAACTCATGTGGCATTGTAAAAATACAAGCGAACCAAAATCTATGCCACCTTTCCTGGCCTTAACACGGGGCATTTTCCTAACCTGTCTGGACTGCCTTTGCTTGGTTGAGGGCAAAGACATCCCATCTCTGAACAGACGCTCAGCACTGGGACCCAGAGCCTCTGCAGTTGCTGGAGGTTTCACAGAGACAGGTGAACTAGGAGGTGCCAAGGGCCTATCCATAAAGAATAATAGAAAACAAACACCCTTTACAGCTACCAAGCGGAGTAGTCACCGATGTTTGACACTTTCTTATAAGGTCTGCCTGTCATCCTCACTATTGCTCTGAATATGATATTAGTTTTATTATGAATTTGTATGTTTGCAAGTAATACTTGCTTCCCTTCTCCTTTTTAAAAGTTAAAATGTTACAAATTAAGGTCCCTCTGGCAGTATTCCTCTGCCCCTAGGTAACCATTGAGGAATATCCTTCTTGACTTAAGAATCTTTCACATACTTATTTAGATCCCTGCCGGAATTATGTGGTACTATTGTTTTAGATTAAGAATATATAATCTACATATTAATATTATGTAACTTAGTTTTTCATGCAGTTACCTTGTACCTGCTATGTAGTATTCTTTTTTTTTTTTTTTTGAGACAGAGTCTCACTTTCCTGCCTGGGGCGAGTGCCGTGGCATCAGCCTAGCTCACAGCAACCTCAAACTCCTGGACTCAAGCAATCCTACTGTCTCAGCCTCCCAAGTAGCTGGGACTACAGGCATGTGCCACCATGCCCGGCTACTTGTGTCTCTAGATACACCTCGCTGTCCACTTAAGTTCTTCCTACTTTTGGTAGAGACGGGGTCTCGCTCTTGCTCAGGCTGGTCTCGAACTCCTGAGCTCAGAACAATCCGCCCACCTCGGCCTCCCAGAGTGCTAGGATTACAGGCGTGAGCCACCGCGCCCGGCCAACTGCTGTAGGTTTTTTGTAGATCTTCTTCGTCAGGTTGGAGAAGTTTCTTCTACTCCTAGATTACTGAGCATTTTTGTAATGAAGAGGTCTTGGATTTTGTTAAATGCTTTTTCTATATCAATATGATCATGTGATTTTTCTT